>CM076583.1:163541099-163755320 GCA_034641835.2 Pinus albicaulis | reverse complement strand
TAGTGTTGGGTATGTGTTATATTCTTTCCACGATTAGCCCCACACGCGTTTGTATGTTGCGTCGGGCGTGGGCGGGGGTCACGAGGGGGCGAGCGAGCCCCCACGGGTGGGGTCGGGGGGCGGCGCCTGTCCGAAATTGTGGTTTTGTGCGGACCCCACTCATAGGCGGATCCGCCCATGGGTTTGTGCATGGTTTTGCACATGGTTTGGGGTTCGATGGTTTTCGGCCCCTGGTATTTTATAGATCCGGTCAAGGGAACTACGGTTATGTTCTAATCCAGGGTTAATGGATTGGGGTTTATGTATGCTTCGGCATGTATATATATGTGTTGTAACACTAAAGGAATATAATGAAAAATCAAGCTGGTCGTCCCAATTTGGGATCCAGGGGAAAATCTCTGTGTTTATCTGTTTTATGTTTTATGCTCTTGCTATTGTTTATTTTCTGTTATAAGAATCGTGTGTAGATATTTTTGTTCAGGGTTAAAAGCTACATTTGGTATCAAAGTTGTTTCGGCTTCAAGGGGACGCCTTTGTTGTTGAGGGTTTTTTGCTCGGGCCTGTGGTAGACCCTGTGCAGTGGGAGATCTGCGGGATCGATTCTTGCGGTGAAAGAATATGGCGAGCGGCGGAAAGATAGAGATCGAAAAATTTAATGGTCAGAGTTTTGAGTTGTGGAAGCTCAAGATGGAGGATCTGCTGGTGGATAAAGATCAGTGGATCGCGGTAGATCCAGGTACTAAACCAACGGCAATGTCAGATGAAGACTGGAAGAAACTGGATCGGAAGGCTAAGAGCACAATACGGTTGTGTGAGTTAGATTCAGTATTGTTGAATGTATCTAGGGAAGCTATGGCCAAGAATTTGTGGGAAAAAATTGGGACTTTGTGCCAATCTAAGTCTCTGGTGAATAAGTTGTTCCTGCGGAAAAAGCTGTATAACCTGAGGATGAAGGATGGAGACTCGGTGACAGAGCATCTGAACGCCTTCAATACTGTGGTAAGTCAGCTGTCATCTGTTGATATTAAAATCTCAGATGAAGATAAGTGCATCAATTTGTTGTGTTCTCTACCAGACTCGTGGGACAGTCTGGTTATTGCAATAGGTAGCAACACAACTACCTTGAATTTTGATGACATTGTCTCAGCCTTGCTGTCGGAGGAAATGAGACGGAGAAATATGGAGGGTCAGAATGGAGATGCCTTATCTGTACGAGGAAGGTCCCAGAACAGAAACAAGAATAAGGTTTCGAGTGGAAGATCTAAATCTAGAGGGAGATCTAAATCTCCTGGAAAGTTTGTAAAGGTGTGCTGGAAATGCGGAAAGGAAGGGCACTACAAAAAGGAATGCAGATCTAAAGCTCCTGAGAAAGGAAAGGGATATGATGAAGGTCCTTCTGCAGAGGAAAAAACCACCTCGGATGAAGGTGGGGATGTGTATTTGGCTTCTTCTTCAAATACACATGTAGATCATGAGTCATGGTTGATTGACTCAGGTGCATCCTTTCACTTCACTCCCCATAGGGATTGGTTCTGCAAGTATGAGAAATATGATGGTGGTGATGTCTTCTAGGGGATGATAGGAAGGCCAGAATCGTCGGACGTGGAAAGGTCAAGATGAAGCTGCAAGGTGGAAGGATTAGAACACTTCCTGGTGTTCTGCATATTCCTGCATTGGCCAGAAATCTGATTTCTGTAAGCAAGATGGATGATGCAGGTGTAAAAATAGTGTTCGAGAAAGATGCCTGCAAGATGGTTCGGGGAGCACTGGTATTAATGCGAGGAGTTCGGACTGGAACTCTGTACAAGCTACAAGGTAGCACTGTTATTGATGGGTGTAACAGTTCTGTGGTTCCTGAAAGTGGGACGGAAAGTCTAGCTGTCTCTGGAGAAAAGACCATGCTATGGCATCAAAGGCTTGGACATATTGGAGCGGATACTACATAGAGATGGTATGGTAGAAGGTATGTCTAATTGTTCTCTGGATTTTGATTTCTATGAAAATTGTGTATATGGGAAGCAGAATCGGGTGAGTTTTCCTTCTGGTGCTAAGAGGGCAAACAAGATATTAGAACTTGTGCACAGTGATGTGTTTGGGCCTGTGTCAGTTCCATCACTGGGAAAGTCTGTGTACTATATTTCATTCATAGATGACTTCTCAAGGAATACATGGATATATTTCTTGAGGAAGAAATCTGAAGTCTTTGAAAAATTTAAATAATTTAAGGCTCTGGTGGAAAACCAAACAGAGAAGAAGATAAAGGCGCTGAGGACAGATAATGGTGGGGAGTTTTGCAAGAATGAATTTGAAGAGTTCTGTAAGAAGTGTGGTATAGCACGACAGAAGACTACTCCATACACACCTCAACAAAATGGAGTTGCAGAAAGAATGAACAGAACGTTGATGGAAAAGGCAAGAAGCATGCTCGGTGGTACCGGGTTAGGACAAGAATTTTGGGCAGAGGCAGTGGAGACTGCATGTTACTTAGTTAACAGATCACCTTCATCAGCGTTGGAGGATAAGACCCCACATGAGGTATGGACTGGAAAGAAACCTTCTCTTTCACATTTAAGTGTATTTGGATGTGATGCATATGTACATGTCCCAAAGGAGAAAAGGACCAAGTTGGATAATAAATCTGAAAGGTGCATCTTTATTGGGTATAAGGATGGTTTAAAGGGTTACAAGCTTTGGAACCCAGAAACAAGGAAGGTTGTGTACAGCCAAGATGTGGTGTTTAGAGAAGTGAAAGATGTTGTTAAACATGAAGTCCTACAAAAGGAACCTGAGAAGATAGAGTTTGAGCTAAAGGAGGATGAATCAGACTCTACAACAGAAGAAGACTCAGAAGATGAAGAGCCACAAACTCCAGCTTTAAGAAGATCAGTTCGGGAAAGAATGCAACCAGAAAGGTATAGTCCATCTACTTTCTATTCAGGTTTTGCCTTAACTATAACTGATGATGAACTCAGAACTGTCAGGGAGGCAGTAGATTCAGAGGATGGAAAACTCTGGAAGGAGGCCATGGTTGATGAAATGGCATCCTTGCACAAAAATGATGCATGGGATCTGGTGGAGTTGCCAGCTGGAAGGAAGCCCATTGGGAGCAAATGGGTGTTTAAGAAGAAGATGAATGTATAAGGCAAGGTGGAGAAATACAAAGCTCGGTTGGTAGAAAAAGGTTATTCCCAGGTGCCGGGAATTGATTTTGGTGATATTTTTTCTCCTGTTGCCAAAGTTACTTCTATTAGATTACTTTTATCTGTTGCTGCTGCATTTGATTTTGAGATAGAATAGATGGATGTGAAGAAAAAATTTCTTCACGGGGATCTAGAAGAGGAGATCTACATGAAGCAACCTGAAGGCTTTATGGTGAAGGGTAAGAAAGAACTGGTATGCAGGTTGAAGAAGTCTCTGTATGGGTTAAAACAGTCACCAAGGATTTGGTATCAGAAATTTGATACCTATATACGGGGACTTGGCTTCACCAGAAGCAAGGAGGATCACTGTGTTTATTTTAAATTAATTGGTGACCGTGTTATTTATTTGGTCTTGTATGTGGATGATATGTTGATTGGAAATGACAAAGAAATTATCCAAGATTTGAAGACCCAACTGTTCTCCAAATTCGACATGAAGGATCTTGGTGCTGCAAACTATATTTTGGGCATGGAAATTAAGAGAGATCGGGCAAAGAGGAAGCTCTGGTTAAACCAAAGGAAGTATGTCGAGACTATATTACAGAGGTTCAATATGCAGGATAGTAAACCAGTGAATGTTCCTATTCCTGTAGGTGTAAAGTTGTCTGCTGAACAGTGTCCCAAGACACAAGAAGAAGAGGAGTATATGTCCTGTGTTCCATATGCAAGTGCAGTGGGTAGCCTGATGTATGCAATGGTCTGTACTAGACCAGACATTGCACATGCAGTGGGAGTATTGAGCAGGTTTATGTCAAACCCAGGGAAGGAGCATTGGACAACGGTGAAGCGGGTTTTCAGATATTTATGTGGCACTAGTGATTATGGCTTGTGCTACCAGGGAAGACCAGGATTGGAAAGAATGTTGGACATTCGTGGTTTGTTGATGCAGACTGGGCTGGAGATCTGGACCAAAGAAGATCTACAAGTGGGTATGTGTTTAGCCTATTTGGAGGTGCAGTCAGTTGGATGAGTAAAAGACAGTCTGTAGTGGCGCTTTCAACTATAGAGGCAGAATACATAGCAGCCACTCATGCAAGAAAGGAAGCAATTTGGTTGCAAAGATTGTGTTCAAGTATGGGGTTGGTACAGCAAGCTATAAGGATAGACTGTGATAGCCAAAGTGCAATTTTCTTGGCTAAGAACCCTGCTTACCATTCAAAGACAAAGCACATTGATGTTGAATATCACTTTGTTAGAGATATGGTTGAGGCTAAAAGGGTGTTGCTGGTAAAGGTGGACACTTTGAAGAATGTTGCAGATGCATTGACGAAGTCTGTGAGCACTCAGAAGTTCTCTTGGTGTAGAGAAACAATGGGTGTTGAAGAATTGACCAAATGAGTAAGCTCTCCTGTGGCCCCCCGTGGAAAGAAAACAACAAGTGGGAGAATGTTGGGTATGTGTTATATTCTTTCCACGCGACTAAGAACGCGAGAGGGAGTAAGAGGGAGCGTGCTTCCATGGCATGACAGGGCAGCAGAGGTCGCGGGGTGGGCGGTAACCCCCCTTTGTTGGGAGTCAGGGCAATGCCACGGAAAAAAATTTTGGTCCTTAATTTCCGGTGGGTAGTCCGTGTCCATGGTTTTTTACATGGTTTTGCACATGGTATTGGGGCACGATGGTTTTCGGCCCCTAGTATTTTTGTAGATACGGTCAAGGGAACTAAGGTTATGTTATAATCCAGGGTTTATGGATTGGGGTTTATGTATGCTTCGGCATGTATATATATGTGTTGTAACACTAAAAGGAATATAATGAAAAATCAAGCTGGTCGTCCCTATTTGGGATCCAGGGGAAAATCTCTGTGTTTATCTGTTTTATGTTTTATGCTCTCGCTATTGTTTATTTTCTGTTATAAGATTCGTGTGTAGATAATTTCTGTTCAGGGTTAAAACCTACATTTGGTATCGGAGCTGTTTCGGCTTCAAGGGGACGCCTTTGTTGTTGAGGGTTTTTTGCTCGGGCTTGTGGTAGACCCTGTGCAGTGGGAGATCTACGGGATCGATTCTTGCGGTGAAAGAATATGGCGAGCGGCGGAAAGATAGAGATCGAGAAATTTAATGGTCAGAGTTTTGAGTTGTGGAAGCTCAAGATGGAGGATCTGCTGGTGGATAAAGATCAATGGATTGCGGTAGATCCAGGTACTAAACCAACGGCAATGTCAGATGAAGACTGGAAGAAACTGGATCGGAAGGCTAAGAGCACAATACGGTTGTGTGTGTCAGATTCAGTATTGTTGAATGTATCTGGGGAAGCTACGGCGAAGAATTTGTGGGAAAAACTTGGGACTTTGTACCAATCTAAGTCTCTGGTGAATAAGTTGTTCCTGCGGAAAAAGCTGTATAACCTGAGGATGAAGGATGGAGACTTGGTGACAGAGCATCTGAATGCCTTCAATACTGTGGTAAGTCAGTTGTCGTCTGTTGATATTAAAATCTTAGATGAAGATAAGTGCATGAGTTTGTTGTGCTCTCTACCAGACTCGTGGGACAGTCTGGTTATTGCAATAGGTAGCAATACGACTACCTTGAATTTTGATGACATTGTCTCAGCCTTGCTGTCGGAGGAAATGAGACGGAGAAATATGGAGGGTCAGAATGGAGATGCCTTATGTGTACGAGAAAGGTCCCAGAACAGAAACAAGAATAAGGTTTCGAGTGGGAGATCTAAATCTCCTGGAAAGTTTGTAAAGGTGTGTTGGAAATGTGGAAAGGAAGGGCACTACAAAAAGGACTGCAGATCTAAAGCTCCTGAGAAAGGAAAGGGATCTGATGATGCTCCTTCTGCAGAGGCAAAAACCACCTCGGATGAAGGTGGGGATGTGTATTTGGCTTCTTCTTCAAATACACATGTAGATCATGAGTCCTGGTTGATTGACTCGAGTGCATCCTTTCACTTCACTCCCCATAGGGAGTGGTTCTGTGAGTATGAGAAATATGATGGTGGTGATGTCTTCCTAGGGGATGATAGGAAGGCCAGAATCGTCGGACGTGGAAAGGTCAAGCTGAAGCTGCAAGGTGGGAGGATTAGAACACTTCCTGGTGTTCTTCATATTCCTGCATTGGCCAGAAATCTGATTTCTGTAAGCAAGATGGATGATGCAGGTGTAAAAACAGTGTTCGAGAAAGATGCCTGCAAGATGGTTCGGGGAGCACTGGTATTAATGCAGGGAGTTCGGACTGGAACTCTGTACAAGCTACAAGGTAGTACTGTTATTGATGGGTGTAACAGTTCTGTGGTTCCTGAAAGTGGGACGGAAAGCCTAGCTGTCTCTGGAGAAAAGACCATGCTATGGCATCAAAGGCTTGGACATATTCGAGAGAAGGGCCTTCGGATACTGCATAGAGATGGTATGGTAGAAGGTATGTCTAATTGTTCTCTGGATTTCGATTTCTGTGAACATTGTGTATATGGGAAGTAGAATCGGGTGAGTTTTCCTTCTAGTGCTAAGAGGGCAAACAAGATATTAGAACTTGTGCACAGTGATGTGTTTGGGCCTGTGTCAGTTCCATCACTGGGAAATTCTATGTACTATGTTTCATTCATAGATGACTTCTCAAGGAATACATGGATATATTTCTTGAGGAAGAAATCTGAAGTCTTTGACAAATTTAAAGAATTTAAGGCACTGGTGGAAAACCAAACAGAGAAGAAGATAAAGGCACTGAGGACAGATAATGGTGGGGAGTTACGCAAGAAGGAATTTGAAGAGTTACGCAATTGTGACCATGACGAAGACTACTCCATACTCCTCAAAAAGCAAAATGGAGTTATAAAAATAATGAATAGAACAACGATGGAAAAGGCAAGAAGCATGCTCGGTAGATGCCGGTTTTAGGACAAGAATGCAGGCGGAGCGGTGGAGCGCATGTTATGGTTATGAGATCACCTTCGTCCAGCGTTGAGGATAAGACCCCACATTAGGTATGGACTGGTAAGAAACCCTCTCTTTCACATCTAAGGGTATTTGGATGTGATGCATATGTACATGTTCCAAAGGAGAAAAGGACCAAGTTGGATAATAAATCTGAAAGGTGCATCTTTATTGGGTATAAGGATGGTTCAAAGGGTTACAAGCTTTGGAACCCAGAAACAAGGAAGGTTGTGTACATCCGAGATGTGGTGTTTAGAGAAGTGAAAGATGTTGTTAAACATGAAGTCCTACCAAAGGAACCTGAGAAGATAGAGTTTGAGCTAAAGGAGGATGAATCAGACTCTACAACAGAAGAAGACTCAGAAGATGAAGAGCCACAAACTCCAGCTTTGAGAAGATCATTTCGGGAAAGAAGGCAACCAGAAAGGTATAGTCCATCTACTTTCTGTTCAGGTTTTGCCTTAACTATAACTGATGATGAACCCAGAACTGTCAAGGAGGCAGTAGATTCAGAGGATGGAAAACTATGGAAGGAGGCCATGGTTGATGAAATGGCATCCTTACACAAAAATGATGCATGGGATTTGGTGGAGTTGCCGGCTGGAAGGAAGCCCATTGGGAGAAAATGGGTGTTTAAGAAGAAGATGAATGTAGAAGGCAAGGTGGAGAAATACAAAGCTCGATTGGTAGTGAAAGGTTATTCCCAGGTGCCGGGAATTGATTTTGGCGATATTTTTTCTCCTGTTGCCAAAGTTACTTCTATTAGATTACTTTTATCTGTTGCTGCTGCATTTGATTTTGAGATAGAACAGATGGATGTGAAGATAGCATTTCTTCACGGGGATCCTGCGTTATAACGCTCTTGTTCTATTCTATATATGTGTTACCCTGGCAGAAATAGGTTTAATTTAGGTCTTTGTACTTCTTCCATATTTGTCTTCCCCTCTGAGCTGATGAGGAGGTATTTTGACCTGTAACAAGAAGACAACCAGAAAAGTATAGTCCATATGCTTTCTATTCAAATTTTTCTTTAACTATAACTGGTGATGATCCCAGAACCGTCAGGGAGGAAGTAGAATCAGAGGATGGAAAACTCTAGAAGGAGGCCATGGTTGATGAAATGGCATCCTTGCATAAAAATGAGGCATGGGATCTAGTGGAGTTGCCTACTAGAAGGAAGCCCATTGGGATAAAATGGGTGTTTAAGAAGAAGATTAATGTAGAAGGCAAGGTGGAGAAATACAAAGCTCAGTTCATAGAAAAAGGTTATTCCCAGGTGTCAGGAATTGATTTTGGTGATATTTTTCTCTTGTTGCCAAAGTTACTTCTATTAGATTACCTTTATATGTTGCCGCTGCATTTGATTTTGAGGTAGAATATATGGATATGAAGAGAGCATTTCTTCACGGGGATCTAGAAGAGGAGATATACATGAAACCACCTGAAGGCTTTATGGTGAAGGGGAAGAAAGAACCGGTATGCAGGTTAAAGAAGTCTCTGTATGGGTTAAAACAGTCACCAAGGATGTGGTATCAGAAATTTGATACCTATATATGGGGACTTGGATTCACCAGAAGCAAGGAGGATCACTGTGTTTATTTTAAATTAATTGGTGACCGTGTTATTTATTTGGTCTTGTATGTGGATGATATGTTGTTGATTGGAAATGACAAAGAAATTATCCAAGATTTGAAGACCCAACTATTCTCCAAATTCAACATGAAGGATCTTGGTGCTGAAAACTATATTTTGGGCATGGAAATTAAGAAGAAAGCTCTGGTTAAACCAGAGGAAGTATGTCAAGACTATATTGCAGAGGTTCAATATGCATGATAGTAAACCAGTGAATGTTTTGATTCCTATAGGTGTAAATCTGTCTGTTGAACAATGTCCCAAGCCACAAGAAGAAGAGGAGGATCTGTCTCGTGTTCCATATGCAAGTGCAGTGGGTAGCCTAATGTATGCAATGGTTTGTACTAGACCAAACATTACACATGTAGTGGGAGTATTGAGCAGGTTTATGTGAAACCCAGGGAAGGAGAATTGGACAATAGTGAAGCGGCTTTTTAGATATTTGCGTGGCACTAGTGATTATGGCTTGTGCTACTAAGGAAGACCAGGATTGGAAAGAGTGTTTGACATTTGTGGTTTTGTTGATGCAGAATGGGCTGGAGATCTGGACCAAAGAAGATCTACAAATGGGTATGTGTTTTGCCTATTTGGAGGTGCAGTTAGTTGGATGAGAAAAAGACAGTCTATAGTGGCTCTTTAAACTACAGAGGCATAACACATGGCAACCACTCATGCAAGCAAGGAATCAATTTGGTTGCATAGATTATGTTCAAGTATGGGGTTGGTGCAGCAAGCTATAAGGATAGACTGTGATAGCCAAAATGCAATTTTCTTGGCTAAGAACCTTGCTTATCATTCAAAGATAAAGCACATTGATGTTCAATATCACTTTGTGAGGTATATGGTTGGGGCTAAAAGGATTTTGATGGTAAAGGTGGACACTTTGAAGAATTTTGCAGATGCATTGACGAAGTCTGTTAGCACTCAGAAGTTCTCTTGGTGTAGAGAAGCAATGGGTGTTGCAAAGTTGGGCTAATGACTTAGCTCTCTTGTGGCCCCTTGCGGAAAGAAAACAACAAGTGGGAGAATGTTGGGTATATGTTATATTATTTCCATGACTAGTCACGCACGGGGGGTGGTAGCCCTACCACCCCCCTTGTCGGGGTCCAGGGCAGCGCCCCAGGAAAAAAATTTTGGACCTTATTTTCTGGTGGGCGGACCCGCCCATGGTTTTGTGTATGGGTTTCCACATGGTTTTGGAGCATAATGGTTTTTGACCCCTAGTATTTTGTAGATCCGATCAAGGGAACTATGGTTATGTTCTAATCCTGGGTTAATTGATTGGGGTTTATGTATGCTTCGGCATGTATATATATGTGTTGTAACACTAAAAGGAATATAATGGAAAATCAAGTTGGTCATCCCATTTTGGGATCCAGGGGGCAAATCTTTGTGTATATATGTTTTATGTTTTATGCTCTCGCTATTGTTTATTTTTTGTTTTTTAAGATTCCTTTGCAGATAATTTCTATACAGGGTTAAAACCTACATTGTGTTCCTTTTGTTTACTGCTATCAGTGTACAAACACTGATAATAGTTGAAGATTAGCTAATGCTCTAATTGAAAGGAATACTGATTCACCCCCCCATCTTAGTATTTCCAACAATTGGTTTCAGAGCTTCGTTCCTTCAATAGCAGTTTAACAGCTGGAAGGTCATGGAGCATACCAAGAATGGTGTACCTCTGTTCAATGAAAATAATTATGCACTCTGGAAAGGAAGAATGGAGGTCTATCTCTTGGCGCAAGGTTATGAAGTATGGGACACTGTTCAAAATGGATTTACATCAACCGTAGATGAACAAGGTAAGAAGAATTTGGTAAATGATGCAAAAGCAAAGAATATTGTTATCAGTGGACTTATTGAATTTTCTTTTCATAAGGTGTTGGGTTGTGAAACTGCCAAAAATTTATGGGAAAAGCTTGAGAATATATATGCAGGTGACTCAAATGTCAAAGAAGCAAAGCTTC
Organism: Pinus albicaulis; assembly: GCA_034641835.2. Classification (NCBI taxonomy): domain Eukaryota; kingdom Viridiplantae; phylum Streptophyta; class Pinopsida; order Pinales; family Pinaceae; genus Pinus; species Pinus albicaulis. The sequence continues at coordinate 163,744,647 of CM076583.1, read as the reverse complement.
AAATCTATAGAGCAAAATTTGAGCAACTCAAAATGAAAGAAGATTGCAACATTGCTGCATACTTCCAATATGTTGATCAAATAACTAATGCTCTAGAAGGATTGGGAAAGCCAGTTGACAAGAAGACTATTATACGAAATATTCTTAGAACGTTACAAGGGTGATTCAACCCAAAGGTATCGGTCTTATAATACAGTGCAAATCTGGAAAAACTCAGCAAAGAGGAATTACATGGAGTTCTCATAGCATATGAAATGAGACTTGATGAAGAAGAGGGTACTTCACATCTAGAAACTACATTCATTGCATCTAAGAAAATCAATAAGGACAAAAAGCCTTCAATTGAAAGGACATGTGCCTGCAAGTGTGAAGAAAAGGGAGATGATGGAGAAGGTCTTTCAGATGAAGAATATGCTTACTTTATGAGAAAAATAAAAATTGGTAAGGGAAAATTCAAAGGTAAACTTCCATTGATATGCTTCGTCTATGGTGAGGTTGGGAATTTCATAGAAAAATGTCTGAAAAGAAGTGATGACAACTCAAAAGGAAAGAAAGGCTTTAATAAATTCAACAAGAAAAGATCCAAAAGGAACTTTCCCTCTGATGAAGATAGCTCATCATCCGATGAAAACAATGACAGCGAAGAAGAAGCCAATGAGAGAGTATTTTTTACGGCCAAGAACAATAAACAAGAGGTATCAAACAATGAATAAGAAGGATTGATCATAGAAGAATTTTCTAAGGAAGAAGTCAAGCTTATAAAAGAGCTGAAGGCAAATAATATCCATTCCAATACTCTTGAAGGACAAGTTCAAGGTCTCAAAATTGAAGTTGAAGAACACAAATGTATTGAAGAGTCACTTAAAAATAAGTTGGAAGAAAGGAAGCAAGAAAGGGAAGCATTAGAAGCCGAAGTGGTCTCGTTGCGTATGGAAGTGAAGAAGGGAAAAAATGTCCAAAACTATGCCAACAGCTCAAGGGCGTTGGAATAAATCATCAACAATCAAAAATCTTACAATGACCGAATTGGCCTCGGTTACAAAGAAGAAGAAGCGGGACCTTATACAACAAAATACAATGAACCTATGAAATCTGACATGCATGTAGACTTCATTGGACAAGATTCGCAAGAACATCCTTGGAAGACGATTCCTTGACGAAGATTTCCATCCAGGTACCAACATATTTTTCATGGCTATTGTTATTCATGTGGAAAATTTGGTCATAAAGCTGTAGAATGTCTCATGTACCCTAGGAATCGATACAATTCCAGGAGATCCTTCAATTATGAACATCCCAGGGCTTAACGAAACATCAATAGATTTGAACATTTAAGAAATAATATGGAATGTTACAAATGTCAGAGCTTTGGACACATAGCCAGAGACTGCAGACTTGAAAATCCTCCAGAAGAATCTTCGAAGCCATAGAATGAACGAACATGGAAGAAGAAGAAGAAGACTGATAATTGTGCTCTCGCTCTCAAGGCTCAAAACAAAAAAGATGTGTGGTATGTTCACAGCAGTTTCTCAACATATATGACTAGAGATAGAAGGAAATTTGTATCTCTGAAAGACAATAAGGATGGAACTGTATCCTTTGGAAATTATGGATCTTCAAATGTTATAGGATCAGGTACTTTCACTCTCGGAAGCAAAGATGTTATAGCCAAGAATGTTCTATTGGTTGAAAACATGAATCACAATCTGCTCAATGTTTGACAAATGTGTGATCAAGGACACACAATGCTATTCAACTCCACAAAATGTGAAATCAGGAAAGGCAGGTATGGTAAAATTTTGGCTACAGCAAGTTGAGCTCCAAACAACATATATGTTTTGGATGAAGCAACTAAAGCATGTCTACTAGCTAAACAAGATGAAAGCTAGTTATGGCACAAACGAGTGGGTCACATAAACTTTGACAATCTTGTTAGGATAAGAAAAAAGGAAGCAGTAGGAGAAATGCCAAAAATCTCAAAACCTTCCAACACACTATGTGAGGCCTGTCGGCACGGCAAGCAGCCAAAAGTCCAATTTAAAACAAAAGAACACTTTGCATCACATCCATTGGAATTGATACATACTGATCTATGTGGTCCTATGAGAATAAAAGGCTTAGATGGAGAATTATATTTCATGTTAATGATAGATGAATATACCAGGATGAAAGCCGTCAGTTTCCTAAAGAAAAAATCTGAAGCATTTGAGTGCTTTAAGATCTGCAAGGAGTTGGTCGAAAATGAAACTAATTTGACAATAAAGTGTCTACGATCAGATAATGGTAGAGAATTCACTTCCAAATTATTTCAACAATATTGTGACTAAAATGGAATAAAAAAACAATTTTTAACAGCACGAACACCTCAACAAAATGGATTTGTTGAAAGAAAGAACATAATCGTACAGGAAATGGGTAGAACAATGTTGAATGACTCAAAATTGGATGAAAAATTCTAGGTTCAAGCAATTGATATGACAGTCTTCATTATCAACCGAAGTCTTCTCAGAAATAATTTCAACAAGACCCCATATGAATTATGGAAAGGAAAACCAACTATTGTAAAATATTTTAGAATCTTCAGAAGCAAATATTATATCAAAAGGGAAGATCAAAATTTGGGTAAGTTTGAATCACGTGTTGATGAAGGTGTATTTGTTGGTTACTCATGCAAAATAAAGGCCTGTAAATGTTATAATATAAGATGAAAACAGATAGTGGAGAGCATAAATGTTACATTTGACAAAGATGGTGTTCTAGCAAATAATGATGAGGATCTAGAATCTTTGAAACTTGAGACAGAGGCTAAAAAAGACACAGATAAAATTCTAGAACAAGAATCAACTATCAACTAGGAAGAAGTAAATAATGATCATCAAGATATAATAGAAAAACAACAAGAAGCTCCTCCAAGTAGAAAAAAAGAATGGATTCAAAAGAACCATCCATCAAATCAAATCATTGGTGACATAAATGAAGGTCGACAGCTTCATTCATCACAACAAGCTCACATTGATTTTCTAGCAACCTTTGAGCCTAGTAGTTTTGAGGAAGCCAGCCAGAATGAACATTGGGTAGCAACTATGAATGAATAATTGGATTAAATCGAGAATAATAACACTTGGGAATTAGTTCCATGACCAAAATATAAAAATTTCATTGGGACTAAATGGGTGTTCAGGAACAAATTGAATGAAGATGGACAGGTTACCTGAAACAAAGAAAGATTGGTTTGTAAAGGCTATGCACAAGTGGAAGGAATTGATTTCGATGAAACATTTGCACCAATTTCTAGAATGGAAGCCATCTGAATGTTTCTCGCCTATGCATGTTCAAGAAAAATCAAAGTCTACCAAATGGATGTTAAGTCAGCATTTCAGAATGGAGAATTAGAAGAATAAGTTTACATTGAACAACCTGAAGGTTTTCTACTATCAGAAAAAGAAGACTATGTTTGCAAGTTAAAGAAGGCTCTATATGGTCTCAAGCAGGCTCCCAGAGCATGGTATGCTCATCTTGATGGATATCTATGTCAACAAGGGTTCAAGAAAGGTACTGTTGATAGCAATCTTTATGTACAAATAGATAAAGATAATTTAACAATGATTGAGGTATATGTGGACGATATAATATTTGGTAGCAATGATGATCGACTAAGTAAGAAATTTTCTACAAAGATGAAAAGTGAGTTCGAGATGCCTTTACTTGGTGAGCTGGCATACTTCTTAGGGCTTCAAATATCTCAGCAAGAGAAAGGAATATTTATATGTCAAACCAAGTACATCAAGGAAATGATCAAGAAATTCAAAATGGAATATTGCGAACCTGTCCTTACTCCGATGGTAACAGGTTGCAAATTGAGCATAGACAACTCATCTAAGGATGTGGATCAGAGGTTGTAAAGATCTATGATTTCTAGTCTTATATATGTAACAGCCTCTCAACCGAATGTTATGCAAGTAGTTGGACAAGTAGAAAGATTCCAAGTTGTTAGGGTTTCGTGATTTGGAAAATTGGTATACCAAATGACAGGGTAACATGGAACCAATATTTGGAGTCCTAGGACCTAGCCTTCCTGGACTCAGAGAGAGATCTCTCTATTAGGTGCAAAGGATGTGTTCTTTTTTCTTTAGGTATTTGATTTTAGGCTAGTTATTAAGTGTAGGGTTTGTTGATTGTTTTGGTTGGGTAAGATGGTCAAGTGGAATAGGTGGAGTGAGAGGTTTTTGAATCATTGGGCTATGGAGTCAATGAAAGTCATGAGTGTCTCAATGATGAATCAGAGTGTGTTGTAGGGCCAATCTAGCAAGGTTAATGGATTCTTAAGGTAATGTGTGAGGTGGAGTGAACATCAAATTTGGGAAAAACCAAGAGGTATTAAATACAGATAGTTAAAAGCTATAATTCATGAGGTAGGACAAACCATTAAGCTCAATGAATAATACTTAAACTGATAAATATCCAAGATAAGCATTCCAGTGAAACATAGAAGAATAAGAGCTTCTAACTTTAGTAAATTCACCTTCAGAATTTGGGAAAACATACAAGATAACACAAATAACTCAATCTATGAAGAGGGAAATCCTAAACATCATATATCAAGCTACAAAGAACTCTAAAAGAAGTTGATAAGCATGGATAAAGGGCAAGATTGAACGAGACCTCTTTGAATTAACCTAGCAAACAATATTCCAGAGAGAGGTCTCAAGACAGAGTTTGGATAGCTTCAAGTAAGTAGGGCATACCCTGAATCATACTTGTATACTAGCATAATAATCCATATATGAAACAAAACAAGTTTAGGTGGACCTAAGGAGCAAACAAGAACTCCTTAAGATGACCAAATAGAGGAAAATATCAAAGCTATAACAAACAGGAGGACTGAGGTGCCTCAAAGAGCATGTCTCAACCTATAATTTTTTTATTTATAGCAACCAAGAAGAATGAAACATAATTATAACAAGGAAACATAAACAAATTAAGAATACATCACCATTCACCAAGCTAAGGAATCCTACAAACAAGCTTCTCCATCATCAATCCAAGCAAGCAATTCATCAACTTCACAAAACCAATTTCTTCTCCAAGCTCATAGAAACCATGTATTTCTCTCCAAATTCATCAAAATCCAACAAAATACATGAGGGACTCATGCTCTATTTATGGAGCAAAGGAGGACTAAAACCCTAAATATGGTAGGAAAATGTCAAATTCAACCATAAATGTCATTTATGGCCAAGAGACTATGCAAGGCCCAAGGCACATAATATCCTAAGAAATAAATGCCAAAATAACTATTTGCACCTAATTCTAGAGTGTTTTGCCTCAAAAAACTCAAAAATATCAATTTTCAATAAATGAGTGTGTTTTGTTGGCTTTTGGTCCAAAACACACTTAGACAGTCTTTGTGCGCAACACCACTTCGGCATAAAATAGGGTCTTTTGTGACTAAGTTTTGGACCCCTTCTCGATGCTGGATTTGGCTCTGTGATGGCTCGTTGGAAAGAATGATAAGTCTACTTTCCAGAAATTCTTGATTTTTCCTAAATGAGTGCCATTTTCATGTCCAAAAACCCATTCTCCCAATACTTCTCTGTGCACAGCACCTTGCCTGAAAATGAGGCAAAATGGTCAAAATTTTGGTATTTTTTGACCTTTTGTGGGGTTAAAACTGCTCCAAATGATCTGCAATTTTGTGAGAAGACTGTTGATGATGAGAGAAATATAGAAATTTTAAGTTTTAAAGCTTAGGATGCATGATATTTGTGCGCAGCACCAAGGGTGATGCACACAGAGGCCTCAAAATTTCAAAAAGACAAAATTTTGTTCAATTTTGCCCAAAATTGGTTGAGTGGTCCCTCAAGAGGTCTTGGACACCTGTTGTAAAGCATAAGCCAAAAATCCAAGGCTATCATGGCTTTTTACCTCCTTTAGTATTTTATTTTCAAGCAATGCCTTCTTGAGATTTGCCCAAGCAATTTGATTTCTGAGGGCATAGTGTTTAGTCATTTTCCTTTGCATCTCAAGGGCCTTGTTTTCCTTCTCCAATTTATCTTCTAAGTGCATATTGGCCCTCTCAAGCCAAGGCTCCCTATCAAACTCTATGTCTCTGTCAAGTAGCTCATTGATAGGAATTTGCTCAGCTAGGGGAGATTCTTTCTCCCTCTCTTTGGCCAAGGATTTTCTCAGCCCAATGGTCCTTGGCCTCTTTCTAGGCTATTCTTCTTCTTCTTCTTCACTCTCTGGATGAGTCCTCTTGTACTCTTGTAATTTTACCTCTGCCTTTATGGATTGTCTCTAGGCCCTAAGTGCCCTTACCTCATAAATTGCCATGTGTGCACTCCTTTGCCGGTTCTCCCAATCTAAGACATCATATTTGTACTTGGCTCTATCCAAATCTACCTGAAGATCACTTATTTGGGAATTCTTACTTTGGAGGAGAAACCTAGAGATTTTCTCTTCTTCCTCACTATCAATATGTATAAGTTCTGTTATTCATCAGTATTTTTCACCTGTTGATGATGACTAGTTTTTAAAACCAAGTTTTCTAGCATCTGATCTCAAATTTGTCAAATGTTTCAGCTAGAAAACACCCCTAAATAGTTTTCCCTCCTACCTTTTCAATCAGCCTATGATGAGAAAAAACCTAATTGTCAAGCCCTATCTAGTTTCAGTCATACAAACTTGTCCATCAGCTGTCATAAGCTAAAGTCATCTGTTTTCATTCACCCTCATCCCCAGTTCATTCATTAACCAACTAATTGATAAGAATGTCAGCTACCTTACCTCTAGTCATATCTCATCTTGGGATTTGATCATTCCAAAGATAATACTCCAAATCTGTCAAAAATCTCCCCTAAGTTAGGTAGTGGTGCTTTAGGCAACCATCCCTTGGAAAACTTTCCTAAGCCAAAAGAACCTCTGTCTAATATCAACCAGTCCTAGATGACCTTCCTATTCTGCAAACAAAGCTTGATACACCCTTAGGTTGCACCACTAAAAATTCTTGATGTCTCAATAGTGCATATGCCAAAAGCCAAACTCATATTGTGTTGCTCTACAGTGTTTCAATGTCTTTTTCAAAGCAGTAAGGTATCAGTATTCCAGAAGACATTATTAAACTAAACATGAGAAGACAACTGCTTCTCATGTTGTTTTGAGCCTTGGATGCAAGTACTAGTCAGAGAGGTAATTCAATGAACTCCTACAAACACAGTAAAAAAGGTTAGTGACTAATGACTAGCAAGTAATACTCTGTAGATACAGGTCAAGTTGCTCCTGGTTCCTAAAGTCGCATAAGGGTATTCTATCGACAAAATACACATCTCAGAGCATGCCTCATCATGGCATATTGTCAATTTTTCACTTTTTATTACTTATTGTGATATACCAAGCAGAGATATGCAGTGAAAGGAAAGATGACACTCTTTGAAAAGAGATTAAATAGCATCACTATGTAAAACCTCCTCCAAGCATGACCAGATGGTTGGGTGACTGTGTAAAACCTCCTCCAAGCATGAGCAGATGGTTAAGTCATTTGTTAAGGCCTCCTTCATTTAATAAGAAGAGGGTCAGAAACAGAGGTGTAGCTTCATCCAAAAATCACAAGGCTAAAAATGCTGCAAATGGCCTAAAAAACTTGTTTACACCTTTTTCTCCAATAGATGAAACCACTAACACAGCAGTGGTGTTTCAAGGATTGCTTATATGGTTTCACTGTTGAAAGACAAAATTGAAATGTAGTGGGAAACAATTAAATGATCATTAGTAGAAAATGGTGTTAAATATAGGATGATTAGTGGTACTATGATGAGTTAAGAAGCTTTGTTTTTCATGTCTACAAAGCCTCCTTTGGAGAGTAAACAAAGGTTAGAATGCCCAAGCTTACAACAACCTCATCAAAATGACAAATAAGGTAGTCTAAGCCTTGCTTCTGAAAGAGACTTTTGCAAATAAATACACAGAGACAGTATGTGTGAGGAAATGGTATGACATATGTTTTAAATTCAGAGACAACACTCAAAGAAATGAAACATGATAGTATCATAAACAAAGACCTTTTTATGAAACATGTGAAAAAAACCTTGCTGTTGCATATGATTGCATGAAGGGTCTTTAAAGGATTTTATTTTTGATAAACAGGTATGAATCAAGCCATTGGTAAGTTCAAACTAGGGTTCTACCCACAGTAAAAAAGAAATGTCATTGTAAGGATGCATCTACAATCCCTAATATGGCTTTGTGCAGTTTTTCCTTTAAAAGACAGAGATGGAGAGATACTGAAAGACATTTTAGCATTTGAGATAGCTTCTTCACTTTGGGAAAGGTCATATCTAGGAAGACCTTCAAAAGTAGCATCCACGAGATATTTTTAGGAGTCCTGATCAAATGTAGGTCTTTATGATGTTTTAAAGATAAAAAATGACAAAGACATTGATTTGTGTCTTTATGTGACAAAAAACCTTTTGCAAAGGGCATTCAAACCCTCACAAAGTAATTTCAAAAGGTTTTTGGCTTGTTCGACTCTAAAAAAAGGAGGAGACTGTCGCAAAGTCTCATTTGCAAATTTCAAAACACAAACAAATGCTCCCTCAGTTTGTTCAGTGGAGAAGCAAGAGCTTTCGAGAAAATTCCAAGTTTTTTCAAGGCCTCAAGCCTATGTGGCATGCCTGGAAAAGTGCGCGGCATGCATGTGAGCATGCATACACTAGATTTATATTGCTACGCAGCGCACCTGTAGTGTGCGACATGCCTGTGTGCGTGGTCGCCAACTGCTCAAGGCCAACCCGATAGTCTACTGCGCGGCGCCCTCCGATCTAAATGCATCGCTCCTCCATCTGCCTTCCGAAAAAGCTCTAAAAGCTCCTCCAACAATCAACCAAGGCCCGTAAGCTTTTCTTCGAGGTATTTCTCCATTACCTCATGGTAAAATTTGAATTTTGAAGGGGTGTTTTGCTATATTTTTCCCCAAGGAGAAATAGTGGTTTTGAAAGCATTTCACCATTTAAAAACACAGAGATAGACAGTGGTAAAAGATAGAGTTTTTGTCAAAACCAAAGAAGGCATTATTATGTTTAAAAGTCCCAAAATCATTCTAGAAGGTGTTTTTTATTCCTATGTTGAGCAGAGATCCCAAAATTGTTGGACAGTGTCTTAACAGTGGCTTTAAGGGAAGTTTGTCATATAAAGAGCACAAGAAAAAAAACAGTGATTAGAGGGTGGGGTGTTTTTATCAGTCTTAAATGGCCTTAATTGCCTTTAAGAACAGTGAAAACCATACACAAATTACAAGACAGATAAGCAGATTTGTAGAGGTCTCAAGTTGTTTGGAGAGTGTCCTAGCAATGTTAAAACAAGAGCATACTTTGTTTAAAACTCAAAGGGGAAAACAATGATCATAATGTGAAGGCTTTTTCATTTTAAAAGTAATCTCTATATGGTGAAATAGTGAGATTTGTGCAGCCACCAGAGTTCCAAAAACAGAGTGTGTTGAAAGGTTTTTCAAGTCAACTAAAGGTGTCTTGTTCACTTTGAAAAGAACAGTGAATAACAAAAGAACATTTTTTTGGGGGAAGGGTGTTTGTTTTTGTCAAAACAAAAGATTTATTTCTTCACCAAGAAACCACAAACACATATTTTCAAGACCTTTGCCCAAGCACAGTGATAAGTTGACTTTTTGTTTTTCATTTCACACGCACTTGTTGATTGGCATCAAAGAGGATAAAACAATGACTTATAAGGAGGACAGGGTGTGTTGTTGAGAAACCATTTCAAGGACCATTTGAGATAGCTTGTTTTTGTCAGTCAGCAAAGAGTATCCAAAACAAAATGCCTCCCAGGAAAGACAATAGAAGTGGCCTTCACAGGAGGTTTGAACCTGTTTCAACTGAAGAGGTAAATGCTCATCCATCAGTCCTATTTAACTTCCATGAAGTTGGATGTCTAGAGTTTTGTCAAAGGGTGCAGGAGGTGAAAATATATCTCCCCTTGACACATCTATGTGCTTTGAGATTGCAAGGGAAACACTTTTAGCTGGCAGGCTTGGATTTCAAGTTTTCTCCTAGATCCATTTCCAAAGCTACCAAAATCCTTTATGTAGGAGGGGAAAAGTGGTTTAAACAGAGCTACCTAGACTTAGAATAGTACAAACCCTTTTTGAAGCCGGAGCATTGGGATACATTTCCATCCATCTTTTCTTTCTCATATCTGTTGACTAGTTATGCTCCCCTCATGAAGATAATCATGAAATATTTCACATGCGAGGGAAGATTTTCCCGGGTTTATGCTTACCATGTCTGGTTGCTCATGCATTTCACAAGAGCCGAATTGTTAAATATCCCCTTCTTCCTCCATAGAAGTATTGAAAAGATGGTCTCCACTGTTCAGAAAATACCTCCTTCTCAGCAGTCAGCTTGCCTTTTCCATCATTCCCTCATCAAAATTTTCATTCTTCATCAGCTTGAGAAGAAGGGAATCTCTTGGGACACTTTCATTGCACATCCAGATTTCGCCACTGTACCTTCATCCCATGCATCTCCTTCACCTTCCACTCATCATCTTTCGCCTTCTTCAAGTAAGCCCATTCCCAAGAAGCTCAAATTTCCCATGATTGAACAAGAAGAAGAGCACGATGAGGAAGAAGAGCATGATGAAGATGAGCAGCAACATGATGAACAACAGCATGATGAAGAAGGGCAGCATGGTGAAGAATAGCATGATGAAGAAGGGCAGCAAGGTGAAGAAGAGCACAGTGAGGAAAGGCAGCAAAGTGAAGAAAAACACAGTGATGATATGAAACACAGTGATGAAGAGTAGCGCCATGAAAAAGAGAAAAACAATGAGAAGGGAAATGATGAGGAAATTGAACAGTTTGATGAGGATGTTGGTAGCCCTCATAGCAGCAAAAAAGATGAAGACGAAGCCCAAAAAATTGAAGAGACAGAGCCTCAAAGTCCTAAAGAAAGCAAGGACAAGAGTAAAGAGGGCAGCCCTCAAAAAGACATGCAAAAGGACAGTCAAAGCATTCATGAAGAAACTCAAAACAGTGGCAAGGATGATGAGGGAAGTAACAATTGCAAAGAGAAAATAGAGCATGTGCTAGCTGCCTCTCCTAGGCAAGGGGCGATGCTTTCTTCTCCAAAAGTGGCCAAGCCCTAGACATCAAGGAAAAGGGTGCCTCAAACTATAACTCCAAATGTTACTAGGGCCCTCCGAAGCAAGGGGAAGTTGCCCAAGCAACCCATTGTCGAATTACCCAAGAGGAGGAAGACCAAGAAGGCCACCCAAAGCAAGGGAAAGGAGAAAGAAGAAAGCAACCACGAGAAGGAGGGAGACTTTGACATAATTCAAATCCAAAGTGATGATAGCGAGAATGAGGCCCGAATCCTAGAGTCTCTCTTGATCAATAGAGAAAAACAAATTGATGCTTTGAGAGCAGATCTAGAGAGGTCTAGAAACTTCAATCACTTCTTGCAAACACAAAATAAATAGATGAGTGTCCACGTGGCGATATATGAGACACGGGCCATCAAATATAAAAAAGAGGCCTCCAAGGCGCAAGTTAAATTAGAAGAACTCATGGGCAAGTTCAATGATAGAGAAGATGAATATCAGCCAAGGAGAAAGAGGCCAAGGACCATGGGACTCAAAAGAGCCCTTGAGAAACAAAAAGAGGAAGAAGATGCCCTTTTCCAATATTTTCCTCTCACTACTTTGTTCACCCAAGAGATAGAGAACAATCGAGAAGCATGGCTTGAGAGGGTGAATAATCACTTAGAAAAGAAGTTGGAAAAGGCCAATAGAGATTTGGACCTTCAAAGGAGGATGACCGAGCATTATAAGAAGCTTAATCAGTTCGTCCGACGAAAATTGAAGGCCACACAGGAAAAACACAAGGAAGCTCAAAAGAGGCACCCGGCACCAAAAATGAAGAAAGACACCTCAAATCTCCAAATTTTGGCCTCATCTTCTTAGCATGTTTCTGAAAAACCTTGAGGGTCATGCTCGCCAAAATTGAGCGAAATTCAACTAGTTTTGGTTTTTTGTCATTTTTGGGCTTTTGGCTAAAAATCATGGGCATCGCCATTTCTGTTTGGGACATCCTCAAAGGATGAAAATGGTATCATTGGATGCCATAATTTCAGGGGCATCTACTCAGCTATTTTCAGATCAATTGAAGATGATTTTCTTCCCCAAAATGGCGAAAAACGCTCACTTTTTCCACACTCTGCCCTGTTTATCAGCAAAGTCTATTTTTTGGGTTTTTACACCGGTCAGCTTTTGACAGACTTCCATTGATCAGTTTGGAGAAAAATAAGCATTTTCATAAAATAGACATTCATATCTTTCCAACGAGCCATCACAGGCCTTATTTAGACATCGAGAAGGCATCCAAAAGTTGCCCGCAAGACAGAGGACATTTTGCTGATATATTTCTTAAGTATTTTTATGAAAAATGTACTTTTGTAAAGTGACTTTTCCTCATGTGCGTTTAGCTATTTTTGGGCATGGTTAGTTAGGAAAAGTCAATTTATTTTCCTTTTTTAGCATTTTTAAGATATTTTATTAGATATTTTGTGCCTTGGGCTTTGCAAAGCCTCAAGGACAAAATCATATATTTTTGATAGGCCAATGAGATTGCAAGTTGCACTAGGAGATTTTCCCTCATCTTGGGCTATATATTCCAAGAGAATTCATTGTAAATAAGGTTGAACTTGATGATATAGAGAAATATATGGTTATACAAGCTTGGAAGAAACACTTGTCTCATGCATTGGATAGTTTCTTGAATGTTTTTGGGTGATGAAAGAGGATTTTTGTTGGATTCCTTGACTTGGTAAAATTGTATAGTGTCCCTCTCTGTTATGCTTCTTAGTTTTCATTCATATTCCATGTTCTCGCTTGCTATAAGATAGTAGAGAATAGATTTGAGACATGCCCTTGTAGGCACCTCAAATTTCCTGTTTCTTTATAGCTTCTATGTTTTCTTCCTTCTTAGTCATATCAAAGAATCCTTGATTGCTCTTTGATAACTGAAGAAATTGTTTGCTTGTTTCATTTATGGTTTTATGCATGCTAAGTATGATTCATGGTATGCCCTGCTTACACATGGCTAGTCATAGCTCCACCTATGAAACCTTTCTTTGATTGTTTGATTGTCATTTGTTGAACCAAGGAGGTCTTGTACTGATCTTGCCCTTTGCCTAAAACTATGTAATATTCCTTCAAAGTGCCCAGTAGATTGAAATACTATGCTTAGGCGTTTCCTCATAGTGATTTGAGTTGTTTGTTTGTCTTAATTGTATTTCCCCAAAGTCTAATAGCAATTTCCCAAAGTTAGAGAGTCACATATCTCTATGTATTTCTTGAATGTTTATTTCTATGCATTGATCAGTTTATAGTTACATTTCTCATGATTGATGGTTAGCCCTACCATGTTTATGTCAGCTATTTAACTATTTATGTCTGAAATCCTTTGTTCTGCACAAATTTAGTGTCCATCCCACTCCATTTTACCCAAATATCCATTTTACCTCGATCAAATCGGCCCTTCAACAACCTTGTATCACCATATGAAAGCTTTCTTGACCTTTTCGACCCCATAGCCCAGTTAATCTGAAAATCTTTTGATCTATCTTAGTCTTTGATCAGTCCATCCCTCACAAACCTAAAAACAAAACCAAAAACCTACTTGATAACTTGCCTAAAATCAGAAACACAAGAAGCACACGCACATATATCCCTTACACAAATAGAGAGAGCCCTCTCTGAGTCCAAGGAGGCTAGGTCCTTGGGCTCCAAAGATTGGTTTGATGTTACCCTGCCACTTGGCTTGCCAATCAGCCAAATCATGGGACCCTAACAAGTTCAAATTATATTTCTTCATCCTGTTGATCTCAAAATTTTCATCCATTTTTTCCTTACCTTTGTCCAATGGTTTGATAGCTGGAGAAGAGATGGCCCCTTGCCTTTTTGAGGTAGCAAACACATCCCTCTTCTCCCTGTGTTCTAAAAAATCAAAAGGTCTAATGATTTCTACTCTAGGTTCCTTGTCATGAATGTTATAATCTGCTGGAAAGCCTTCTTTCTCATCTTTTGGATTGTTGTGTGTAGCCTCCTCTTTCATCTCACCCTCATTGCTAGGTCTTCCATCACTTTGTACATCATAATCTTGTTCATTGGGAGAGCTATGAGCCTCACTACTGCCTTCAACATTCTCATCATTATCACCCTCCTTGCTGTCTTCAGTGTTGTTACCTTGGTCTTGGATTTGATCATCAACCTTTGTATCTGCTTCACTTTGGCCATGTTCATCATTAGAAGGCTAATCTGTGTCATGAATGTCATGACTGTTGTCATGACAGTCATGACTTTATCCCTTGCTATCTTGCTCATCACTGACTATCCTATCAGGGTTATTTTCTTTATCATTGTCCCCTTCATCAAATTTTGTTTGCGCCTCACTATTTTCCTCCTCTTGATCTTCTATTCCCTCATTATCATCTTCTATTTCTTCATGTTAATTCTCTTCATCCATATTGTCACTCTTTGCACTATGACTAGGTTCATTGTCATGCTCATGCACATTTTCCTCTTGACTATCATGTTCACTTTCTTGTTGACTATCATCCTCTTGTTCATCATTTGTGCTCATGTACTCTATCTCATCCTGACCCTCATCAGTTTCAACTTGTTCATCACTCTGCTCATAAATAGGGTCTTCTTCTTCATCTTGGGATGGCTCATTTGTATTTCTGTCATCAGTACTGTGCCCACTTCCCTCTTCTTCATAAACATTAACCTCCTGCTCTTCTTCATTAATCTCTATCTCAGCCCCACTGCTTTCATTATTTTCACCATCATCTGATTTTTCATCATTTCTACTGTTATCCTCTTGTCCATCATTACCACTGTCATCTTCTTCATTTGATGCACCAGGAGAAGAATAAAGAGCTAAGTTTCCTTGTGGAGAAGGCATGGGTGGAGGTAATGGAACATGATCTTTGGGGGGTGATGGAGGAGTGGAGGTAGGTGGGTGTGAAGTGGAAGGAAAATTTTGCTGAATGAAGGCTTGGGGATTTTCAAATAGATCATGTGAGATGAAAACTTCCCAAGGGATTCCCTGCTGCTCTAGCTAGTGAAAAACAATCATCTTAACCAAGGAGTGGTGAAAGAGGCTTTGCATTTTGTGGGCATAACTCCTTTTCTTGATAACTGAAGCCATTTTTTCAATACTTCGACAGAGATAGTATGGTAGGTTTAGAAATTTAACCCTGGTGAAGTGCATTAGAAACCTTATGCGATATGAATAAATCCTGGAGTACCTTCCCTCAAAAGTGAAGTACTTGATGATCTTCCTCATCAGTGGGGCTTATATATCTAGCAGGTGGGAGAAGGGGAAAAAATTCTTGTAGCCCTATTGATACCTAGGCTTAAAAAAGGGCTCATAGTAACTTAAGGCCAATTTTTTCTGTTTGAACCATCTCTCACCCACATCTGGTATCCCTGTGGCTTTAGCAATGGATTCAGATAATATTTTAAATTTTACTCCTGCTAGGTTGACCTGGTAGTTTTGTAGGTTGAGAATAAACAACCTAGTCAAATCTGAGTGGTTTTGGACCTGTTTAACCCTCTCACAGAACTGATAGCATCCAACATCTTGAAAACATGCAAGGATCATGGGAGAAGAGGTGATTTGAATTGTATCCAAGGGCTCAAACCTATTAGTTCTTTCTCCCTTGTGTTTTGGCTTGATAGGCCCTTGGCCTTCATCAACTGGTATTTACCTCCTTTTCAGACATAGTGACTAATTGTATTCTTGAACAAAATGGTTTTTTATCTTGGTGAGAACTTTAGGTCTAGGGAGGAAAAATGAGTGATGGTGAGGGCAGATTTTAACAAATGGAGGAAAAATGGAAGAAGTCTAGGAATGATTTTAGAGTTTATAAGGAGGCTTAGCTTGTACTGAGTGTATTTATGCTAATTATCACTCTCCAACTGGTAAAGTTTTCCCTAGAAGGTCAAGTGAGTGCTTGCCATGAAGATTAGGGTTTTTAGCCAACTTAGGTTTTGGTTACCCTTCTTTGATTATGGGTGCAAAGAAAACACTTGGAGGGCAAGGAAGAGTGACCACCAACCTCTGCAAACTTATGCATAAGCTTGGGGAAAATCTGAGGAGAAAAAGAGTGATTTTGGCCACTTTTCGGCAACTTTGGCGAAATCTCCTCTGTGCGCAGTGCCACCTGATTGGTGGTTCAGGTTGGGCTATTGGCAGGCCTGTGTGTAGCATTGGGGAGGCTGTGGGCACCTTGGGTGAGTTATCAGGCCTGTCAAGCTTTCCCTCTGCGCAGTGTCGTTGAATGGTGGGTTAGTCGGGCTCCAAATTGGGCATGTGCATAGCGCCACTGCCTGTGCATAGCACCGGCCCTTCGATGTGTAGTGCAGTGCTTTTTAGCACTTCCTTTTCTCCTCTGTGTGCAGCACCGAAATCTTTGTGCATAGCGCCTCCGTCTGTGCACAACGCCTTGAACTTCAGCCAATTTTGCAGAAAAAACACTAAAAAGTGATTCAACGGCTCTCCTTCTTTCCTGCAAAGACAAAAATGAGGTGGGAAGAGGGAAAGAATACCCTTATAATTCTTTTTTAAAAATAATTTCATGACCAAACCCACTTTTCTAATGTTTCTTTTCCCTTCTTTGTTTTTACTGACTTTTTGGTATTTTTGTCCTATAGGTGGCAGAACCCTTAGAAAAAATTGTTTTTTTCTCTGACTAGGTCATTTTGAATTTTCCCCTTAGATTTAAAAACTCTTTAACGTGCCCAAACTATGCCTCTTGCCCACATTTGGAAACCTGAACCATTTCTTTAAAAAGAAAAAGGTATTTTGACAAAGTTTTGAGGAAAAGGACAGACAGTGACATTAGTGCTCTTTGAAGGTATTCTCCACTTTATCCTTTTCATGAATTTCAAGGCTTGTAAACAGTAAACATGTGATCATTTTGGCACCTTCACCTTTGAGTCTTCAGTCCTGTATCTTTTATGCCTTTGATTTGCTTGGTGGATGAGACTGAAGAGAAGAAATTTTCTCTTTTTTAACTAACATTTTGTCATGTTTTTACTTTGAAGCAGTGAAAACCTCTTTGTGTTAAAACCCTAGCAGTTGGAATCAACATTTCCTTTAGTCTTCATATGTGCCACCATTGTGATAAACATTAGGTTTGTTTGACCTTATCAATCTTCCTGTAGGTAGTTGTCTTTGATAGTCTTGCAGAAGTGTCATTCATGGCTAACTATCTTTTGCAGAATATACTTTTGATAAGGAAACCCTTGTTGGAGGCTTATCTTCCTTTTATACCAACTACATGTTTGTTCCTTTGATAATTTTGACAGTGATATATCTCTAGTGGGAAAATTTAGCAGTTTAAACCATTTTGTGTCTCCGCTTGGCCACTTCTGTTTTTGCAAGTGCCTACACAATCTTTGCCTTTGATCCCTTAGTGCTTTTTTTGGAATTTTGACACCTTATTTTCCCAATAGTAAACTCATGCTCAGTAATTATTTTATCCTTTGGCACTTTACCTTATGTATGCCTCCTTCTAATCCTTTTTAATGCCTCTGACTGTACCTTGAAAAGTCAAGCCCTTGTACTGATACCTTGCACTGGTTCACTTGTTTTGCCAAATCAGTCAAATACTCTGATTCTCTTCAAACACAGGCCTTTGTGCCCTCTTCTTTGTTGTGGATACCTTCAGTAGTGATTTCACCCTATTACCTTACCTCTTTTCTAGGTTGATGGTCATCTTCATCTTTTTGCAGTAATATGAGAAAGGGCAGTTGTCCCTTGTAGAAATTGTGCATTAGGCTAAGGAGGCTTTTCTTGAATGACCCTTTGATCAATTTTGGACAAAGTCACTTTTCCCTTTTCTTATTTGAATGCAGTCTCTTTACATAGGAAAAATAGATATTTTAGGATACCAAATCCACCCTATGACTTGTGAAACCCTAGGTGACCTAGTGGAAGGTTCCTTGGACTTGGCTTTGGACTAAAAACTTAGATTTTGGGGTCATCAAGTGTAAAAAAAAGTTTATGATAAACTGATGTATTGAATATCCAAAATCCAATGTACTTGATTTATCTAAAGAGGCTACAGAGACAGTTTTGAGACCATCAATGTTTGGGGTATTTTTTGGAAGACACAATAGAGTTCTTTGATTGGTGGCCTTAGGTAGCAGTGGGGGTTTAGGAAAAACAAAACAGAGGATTTGGGCCAATGGTGAAAAAATATAGACAAAATGAGTGACATGAGCCCTTAATCGGTTTTTTGGGACTGTTAAGCAGAGCTTGACATGATGGAATGATAAAATAGTGAACAATTATCTTAAGGATGATGAGGGCAGTGAGATTTCTAGAACTCACAATTTTCATGAACTTTGTTTTTAGAAATCTAGGGAATCATTTAGTCATCTATGAAGGAAAAAAATTACTGATGAGTAACAGTGGCTCCACTTGGGGAGGGAAACTCCTTTTCAGGAGGTGTTCAGAACTTCAGATCTCTGGCTTAATGGAGACCAGTGTGTCATCCATTGGGCAGATTTTCACCTCGTTCCACTTGCTGATGCTTGCTTGAAGGTATGATCTCAATAATCTGAAAGATATGATTAGCTCAACTTCATCTCTACCTACCCAACCTACTTGCTTGACATTTTTTCTTCCTTGGGTGAATTTGGACTAGCAACATTGACATCTTTTTATTTTGAAAAAAAAACAAACTATCTACTTCTATCTTATTTCTTCCAGGAGTTTAGATTATGCTAATGAACTCCTTTGATTCTCTACATAGACTATTCAACTGTCAAGGTTAAACTGTTTGATAGGATTCATTCACTAAGCTATAAACATGAAATTGAAAACATGGTTAAATCAAGATTAGATAATCTAACTTACCATGAGCTTTTTGCATAAGAACAAGCTGCACACAAATGCTATTTTTGTACAAAATAAGACCATAAAAATCAGGGCTACGATACATTGTTTTCTATTCATCTCTATCTTTCTCCTTGGTTCTGTTTTAAGCATGTAGAACCAATATCTTTCTTCCTTAATCTATCTTTTGACATGAAAAGTTTATACAATTTGAGTAACTATATTTCACTAAATTATCAACAATAAATTTAAAACATGTTTCAGCCATGATTAGGGGGTATGACTGAAACAAGATTTTATTTTTTGAACAAGTAGTGGAATTTAAGGTTGCTCACTTTCAGTAGTTCTATTTTTTTGGTATGGGGCTTTACCTCTTTTCGAATTTGCCCTCTTTTCCATTTTTCTGTTTTTGTGTTTTTTGTAATTTCTCTCATGCAATGTTTATGTACAATGAATGAAAAACCTTTAAAATTAGGACTCTTGACAGAAATAGTGTTTGAGCATCCTGCCATTTACAGGACCTCCAAAAAGTCCTTCTCCATTAAGCCCTTGTAAAAAGAAAGCGTTATGTCAAATAACTGACTAAATGAGGTAAGGGCCTTTCTGTAAATTATCGAATTTACCATGTTTACCTTTGTCTTCCCTCCTAGAATCCCACTTTAGTACAGTGTCTCCAATGTGGAAATTATTAGCTTTATTTCTTCTGTCAAAGATTTTATTTATGCTTTCCTGTATTTGTTGAGTCTTGTTATAAACTTCTTCCCCTCTCTGCTACAAATGAATGGTTTGGTTCAGCCTCATCTGCATGTCATTTTATTCTGATTGCACTTCTTGGAGAAGTCTTACCACTGGAACTCCCAAGGACATTGGAAAAATGGCATCCATGCCATACACTAGTTGATAGGGAGACATACCGAATGATTTCTTGGTGGTTAGTCTATCAACCCATAGTGCATGTATAAGCTTTCCATGCCATGCCTTTTGATTATATTCTAGGAGCTTCTTAATGATATTGACCAAGATTTTGTTAGAGGATTCATCTAACCCATTACCTTAAGGGTAATAAGTTGTGGAATGTCCTAGTGTGATGTGATATTTATGACAAAAGTCAATCATATTTTTGGATGAAAAGGTAGTAGCATTATCTGTGATGATCTTTCTAGGGCAACCAAATCTAGACAGGATGTTTTTCTCAAGAAATTTGATAATGACTGAATCAGTGGCATTTCTAGAGGGGATGGCTTCTATCCACTTGGTAAAGTAATCAGTGGTGGTGAAGATCCACTTATGTTGTGCAGATGAGGTGGGGTGAATATCTCCAATGAATTCTAAACCCCATTGTTGAAAAGGAGCTTCAACAGTAATGGGATGTAAAGGTAAAGGTAATAGTTTTCTCTTGCCATCAAAAATTTGGCATTTATGGCAAGTCATGACTAGTTTGTGGGTATCAAGGAAAAGGGTGGGCCAATAGTAGCCAGCTCTAAGGACTTTTTTGGCTGTGGTTTTCAAGTGAATATGGCCTCCATACTCTCCCTCATGCAGTTCATGCATGATCTTACCTGCATCATCCTCAAGAAAATATTTAAGCAGTATACCAATAGGATTCTTCCAATATAATATCCCATCTAAGATGCAGAACTTCAAAGTTTTTTGTTTTAGGAATCTAGCTTTTGTCTTTGATAATGTAGGGGGAGCATTAAGATAGAAAAAGACATAAATAATATCAGCATGCCAAGATGAATTCATAAATGCTTCTTCAACATGGGGAGCAGTGCATTCTTTTTGTTCTTCTAAAACATCAACCATGTTCATATCTAAAGCTTTGAAATTTGACTCAACCATGAGTTTTGCAAGCCCTTGTCCTTTAACTGGTTTTGTGGGCCTAATTTCTAAGTCATATTCTAATATAATGGCAATCCACTTTCCCCTTTTACCATCAGGGTCCTGATTTAAAATTTCCTTGACAACCGAGTGTGGAACAAAAGCAATGATATGAGAATGTAAGATATAAACTCTAAAGTCTTTCAATGCTTTGATCAAAGCAAAGGCTTGTTTATCCATGATGTTTTATTTTAAAGGAGCATATCGAAGGGCTTTGCTGAAGAATTCTATGGGTTTTTCTTGTCTCGTCGTGTTCTTTTGCAGTAACACTACAACAATGGTATGTTCAAAGACAAATGAGAAAATGTAGAAGTCTTTGGTAAAATCGGGACTGATTAGAACTGGTGTTTGAGTGAGGGCTAGTTTGACCTGATAAAAGGATTGTTTGGATTCTAAGGTCCATTTAACCCCTATCTCATTTTTAAGCATGTTTGTAATATTCCTCAAAATTTCGGCAAGATTGGGGATGAACCTCCTTAAAAAGTTTATCTTCCAGATGAAAGACTGTAGTTCTTTAATGTTTCTAGGATGGTTGATCTGTAATATGCCTTCAATCCTTTTGGGGTCTATTTTTATTCCTTCTTCTTAGATGATGTCACCTAGGAGTTTTCCTTCCTGGATACTAAACAATGTTTTGTTAGGATTCAAGGAAAGGCCATATTTCCTACATTTTTCAAAAACTTTCCTTAAGTGAATTAAGTGTTCCTCAGCAGTATTAGAGTAAATTTTGATGTCATCAAGGTAAATGACTATGAATTAGCCTATGTATTTGGAAAAATCTATATCCATGGTCCTTTGGAAAGTGGCCCCTGCATTCATCAATCTAAATGGCATTTTAACATACATTAATGTACCCCAAGGGCTAGTGAAGGAAATTTTGTGTTGATCACTTGGGAACACTAATACTTGGTTGTAGCCGGAGAAACCATCAAGTAGGGAGATACTCTTAGAGCTAACCACCCTTTGATGAATATGATCCATCTTAGGCAAGGGGTAGTTATCTTTTAAGGAGGCTTTGTTCAGATTTCTAAAGTCAATACAAAGCCTAATCTTCCCGGTCTTCTTCCTAACTGACACAAGGTTTGCAACCCACTCTGAGTATCGAAGGGAAACTATGATCCCAACATCATACATCTTTCTGATTTCCTTCTCAACTAAAGGTAATAAGACATGGTTTATTCTCCTTAACTTTTGTTTGAACAGTTTCTGATTTTCTTTAAGAGGAATTTTGTGTTGAATAATTCTTGTGTCATATGATTTCAAGTCCTCATACCCCCATGCGAAAACATCTTTAAACTCTTGAAAAAGTTCAATATATCTTTGTTTTATTTGAGGGGTAAGAGTTTTGGAGAGTTTGCTGATTTTGATTTCCTTCAGGTTGCCTATGTTTTATTCTTCCACATCATTATCGATAGACTCTATCTTAGGTTTCTTAGCCACATCATTAAAGTCAAATAACTCTTCTAATGGTGCCAGTCCTCTTGGTAAGGTATCATCCTTGCACTCTAAAAACTCAAGGTCCCTTCGGTCTAGATCCTAAAACACTTCTGCCTCATAAGGATGTGTAAGAAGGTTTATATCAGCAAACAATGGCAACTCTATTTCTAAGGTCTTTTCTTATGTAGAAACCTCTTTCTCATTCCTAAACTTGGTTTTGTCAATGTAAATTCATTCCTAGATTGCAAAAACTCATCAATTTGTTCATCACCCTCAAACACTTTCCAATAGTTAATGTTGTCAGGTACTGTAGGTTGGTGTTTGACTTTGACAGTGTATTGTTCACTTGCAAGTGATATTTGGTAGTTCCTAGCAGCAAAGGCAAGCTCATTTGCAAGACTATTTTGGACTCTAGGAATGTAAGCTAGTTCATGTTTCTCAAAGGTTTTGAGGAGATCTGAGGCTGAATTTCTGTACTCTCTCAATCCTAGATTCTTAGCTGAATACTCACCTCTGATTTTTTTAATGATTAGTTCAAAATCTCCTTGAGCAGAGATTTTCTTAGCTCCTCAGTCTTTGAGCAGGTGTAAGCCAAGGAGTAGAGCTTCATACTCTGCACTGTTATTAGTGCACTGAAAGTCTAGTTTGTAAGAATGGCCTTCATTTGTGTTATGAATCTAGATACCAGCCCCTGACCCAACCTTGCCACAAGAGCCATCAAATTTTATGCTCCAAAGTATTTCTATTTCATGTTCACCACTATGTTGTTGTTTAGGGCTACTGGAGTTTTGGATGATATGTTTTTCAGCTGAGGGTATGTTTATTTGTTCTAGTGGCACTATATCTTTGTCATTTTCACTCACTTGTTCATTAATGTCATTTTCATTTACAAGATGAATGAATCTATGTCCGAATTAATGGAATAGACAGGGGTGTTGTTTGGCCTATCCAAGTTACTCACCATATACCTCATGTGTGACTCTCAGTAAAAAAAATTTGTCTGGTTAAAAACAAGGATAGTAGCATAAGACATATCTAGTTGAAGTTTTCCCTAAAGTTTGTCTCCCCAAAATCTGGATAAAAGCATGCCATACTTAGGGGGAATGCCTGCCACCACTATGTCCATGACAAGACCTTTAGCATGAATTTGTGCCAGATTGACACAAATATCTTTGATTAGGCCCAAACACTTAACTCTACTCGAATTGAATGAGTACAAGTCTTTGTAAGGTTTAGTTATTTCTAGGCCTAAGCTTTCCATCACAACTTTAGGCATGAGGTTGTGTGAGGCTCCAGAGTCCAGCATAGTATTGTGTAATATTTTGTTATGTATGTTTAGACTGATATAGAAAGGAGGGACAGTTCCTTCTTGATACTTTCCTTCAACCTTAGGTCCGAGTAAAAATTTAGGACCACCATCAGTTAAATTTAGCATGTCAGTATCATTTCCTAAGTTCAAGACTTTCAACACTTGGGATTTATACACTCCTTCGGTTACTAGTTTAGTCAGAGGCATGGTTATCTTAATTTTAGCAGTCTCCCCCTCAAAGATGAAAGGGATTTGGGTCTTAGACATAATTGCATCAGTTTTATTAGCCATAACCTTCTCCACAAGTTTGGTTTGCTGATTTTGATTAGGGGTTTTAGACAACATAAATGTTTTAGGGCAACTAGTAGAGGTACTAGGGAAGCTTGTCTCACCACTTGGCTGGTTAATTTTTCTCTTCTTGGGTCATTTTTCTTATCTATGCTATTTACATTGTCTGATGTTCCCTTATGACTATTTTCTAGAGATTTCCTAGTAGCAGTATCAATTTGGTGTTTCTCAGAGGCTTCTTGGTTTCTTTTTCTCCTAAGGTCATATTCCCTATGGACTTCCATAATGGAATTTTCCAGTCCTAATTGGTAATATTCAGAGTCTTCACAATCTGTTTGAGTTTGATCAAAGGAAAAAAATACCTTGTTCTTCTTTCGTGAGAAAAAATTCATTTTCATTAACAGAGCTTATTAGGCTTACATTTTTCTCTTCAGTTTGTTCAACCTCTCTTCCCTCTCCATTTACATAATTATCTTGGAAAGGTGGCCTAATGTTTTGATCATTGTCTCTTGGCCAGTTTTGGGGAGGGTCTCTTCTGAAGTTTTGAGCTCTATTTCTATTTTGGGAATTAGCTTGGTTGTCCTTAGGAGGTGTCTTTTCATTTAAGTTTATCTTTTCTATCATTCTCTCCACAGTTCTCATTAGGCTGTATTTTTAGAGTCATATGAGGAGGTTGAGGGCATGGTTTCATCTTTGTAGGTCACTCTCTTTTCTAATCTCAACCTAGCTCTTTTTTCAATTAAGTTTACCTCTACACTAATAGCTGATTTTTTCATTTCTTCTAAGGTTTCAAGTTCTCTTTATCTCAATTGGAATGTCATGTCAAGGTAAAAACCTTCAGGAAATTTCACTAGTGCTAGGCCTTGTGGAGGTTTCATGTGAGGTGGAAGGGCATTGTACACACTGTTAAACTTGGTGCAATAGTCTTGCACACTTTCCCCTACATTTGTTTTAATATTGTTGTATTCAGACACGATTTGGAGGGGATTTTTCTTGATTTCCCTCTTGTTTATGAAATTTTGGTAAAGGGGAGGGAGATCATGTATTGAATTAGGAGTTAATGCTTTGAACCATTTTTTGGCCTCTCTTCCTAAACTTTAAGCAAAGATCCTCATCTTAATGGTTTCTTCTTCTATCTCCATATAATCAAAAGCATCATTGATTCTATCTACATGCTGTTGGGAAGTGATGGATTCAACCCCTGTGAAATGAGGGATCTTGGACTGATAGTCATTTGGAAAAGGAACTAGAGGTTGAGGTAAGGCCAAGGGAGCATACCAAGCTGCCATGATGCGAAATAACAGAGGGTTTACAAGCAGAGCGTTAGTGAAAGGAGATATATGATGAAGCGGAGTGGTTTTCACAGTGGTGGTATTGATGGGTGTAGTGGAAGTACTTGGACCGACAAAATGATTTTGAATAGATTTGGTATGGAAAGAGTTAAAGTGATGGAGAAGCTGAAAGTCGGGTGGTGTGGAAGGAGAGGCTTCTCTACTAGAACTCTGCTACAAATCTAAGGGTTCAAGGTCAGTTTGGTCAATATCAGTTTGAGACCTGTTTCTGAAGAGGTTCCTTGTATGGTGCAAGCCAAACTGGGGATCTTGAAAAGCGGTAAGATGTTTAGGTACGGAGCTTGCTCTATGGATGGTCCTAATAGTGGTTAAGTTTCCAGATCTAGAAGTTTTCCACAAAATATTCTCTGGGTCATCAACTATGTTGGGAGGGTTTGGGTCCAAATGAGATCTGGTACTGATCCTATGTGAAGCCAGATCTCAAATTTAAAAATTCAGAGAGGCTAAAAGTTTTAGTACTGTTTTCTAAAGGCTGACCTCTCTTAATGCTTAGTAAACTCTTTACAGTATATAAGTGGGTTCATAAACTTCTTAGGGTTGTTTTGAAACAAATATAGGAATTCAAATTAGTGTTAATGAAGTAATAGGCCTACTGGAGGCTAGTGGAGTCGCCAAGTGGATATTTTTGCTTTTTTAAGAATTTATGTTTATGGTCCACCACAAATAACTGACAAGAAACCAATATAAGGGTGTTTTGGGGTTTTCTGAGTTCCTATAAGTAGTCCTAAGGTTTTTAAGAGTGTCCTATAACTGAGTCATCATTTTACTAGGATGGTGAAACAAATAGAGTCTACTCTATGGCTGATAGTTTGAGTTCTCTATGATTTGATAAGTGTATCTGAAGTCCTAAGGGGTACTTAGTTTGTTACTAACTCAGAAGGTCCCACTGTGATCACCAGAATGTTAGTGATATTGATGAGGTGGTTAAAAATCACAGGATATATTTTGACAAGGTCTTCGGAAGTTTCTAAGAAGGTATAGACTTCTTATTCACTCAGAAGGTCCCACCGTGATCACCAGAATTTTAGGATCCCGTGATTTGGAAGATTGGTATACCAAATGACAGGGTAACATGGAACCAGTATTTGGAGTCCCAGGACCTAGCCTTCCTGGACTCAGAGAGGGATCCCTCTATTGGGTGCAAATGATGTGTTCTTATTACTTTAGGTAGGTGATTTTAGGCTAGCTTTTAAGTGTAGGGTTTGTTGATTGTTTTGGTTGGGTAAGATGGTCAAGTGGAATAGGTGGAGTGAGAGGTTTTTGAATCATTGGGCTATGGAGTCAATGAAATTCATGAGTGTCTCAATGATGAATCAAATTGTGTTGTAGGGCCAATCTAGAAAGGTTAATGGATCCTTAAGGTAATGTGTGAGGTGGAGTGAACATCAAATTTGGGAAAAACCAGGAGGTATTAAGTATAGATAGTTAAAAGCTATAACTCATGAGGTAGGGAAAACTATTAGGCTCAATGAATAATACTTAAGTTGATAAATATCCAAGATAAACATTCCATTGAAACATAGAAAGCATAAGAGCTTCTAACTTTAGTAAATTCACCTTTTGAATTTGGGAAAACATACAAGATAACACAAATAACTCAATCTATGAAGAGAGAACTCCTAAACATAATATATCAAGCAATAAAGAACTCTGAAACAAGTTGATAAGCATGGACAAAGGGCAATATCAAACGAGACTTCTTTAACTTAACCTAGAAAATAATATTCCAGAGAGAGGTTTCAAGACAGAGTTTGGATAGCTTAAAGTAAGCAGGGCATACCATGAATCATACTTGTAAACTAGCATACTAGTCTGATGGAACTGGGTCTCCTAACAAGCTACGAAACTGGTCCATTTTGATTATTTTTTTTCTATATTTAGTATAGCGCAGGGGTTTTGGGGTGGTTCAAAGCCCCAAACGCATTGTAATGGGTTAAAAGGTAAAGTAGGGGTCTGAGAACCATGGGTTGCGAACCATAGGAACGTTGACGCTAGATTTTTATAAATAAAGATGCATTTTGGATTGTAAAGGATAGGAATTGATGAGCTATTGATGCGATCTTTTGTTTAAGCTATCTGTTTGGGTTTTGGGGAACAGACTCCTGCTGGCTGTGTGGGCGGAGATCCTAGTCCAGTTGTGTACGGACCCTGCTGCTGTGTGCATCTAGGTTGGGAAGGGAATTGTAAGGAAAGATTGATGAATGAATGAATGAAAAAGATTATTAGAGATCTGAATCTATGACTACTATTGTATGAATTGCTGATAATTGCTGTGTTATGTATTTTCTGTCTTTTTACTGTGAAGGTCTATGTACTTAATGCTTGGATCTAGATATGTTCTGCTCTGTTTATATAATGTTGTGTTGATGTTATAGAAAGCATATAATTATAGATCTAGTGCACGTGGATGCAATTAGATACATAATTAACCCTGTGAAAAAACAAGGTAATCTGGAAATTATGGAACAGAACGCAGCTCTGCTTGCCTTACCCTTCCTTTCTTAGGGTGCAGAAACCTGGTTCCAGCACCCACCCATACTACTTCAGGTGAGACTGTGACCTGCGAAAGCAGGTCACTGCCGAAAGGGCCAGTAGTATAGGGGTTTGTTGGCAAGCCTTGCACACTGAACCTGGGTCAGGACCCCTCAAGCCAACAAATGGTTTCGTTGCTGGGACTGGAAGAAGTCTGAGAGAGGAATCAGGTAATGACAAGAGAATACTAGAAGCCTTAAAGAAAAGAGATTGAGGACTGGTTCGAAAGATAGATCTAGGAGTTCGCAGTAAAAGAAAATCGCAGTGAGAAGTTAACGGTAGAAAGGTGTAAAAATAGGTACGTCCTTACTGATAGCTACAAAATATTCTTTGTGACTTTTTCGATTGAACTCCAAGAGTGGCTGGCCAGACTGGTGGAATTCCAGAAGTGCTAGAAGGACGAGCGGGTCACTTTGTGGACCCTAGAGTTGCTCGAACAACTTGAGAAAACTAATAATACTATCACTCACACACTGGATCACTGGGTGGATGGTGTGCTGGGAGGATTTGTGACAGAAATTTCCATTGATCATTTCGTATCATACTCTGAAGCTAAATGACGATTCTTCAAAGGATTATGAGGAAAATTACTAAGGACGTTACCATTACTAATCAAGAAATTACTATGTGAAAAGAGCATCCTGTGTAGTAATAATGACTGAATGACCTCGGATCTAGACGGGAGCACAATCCGCAGTGGTAAATACTATCAGACCAACCTTGACGGAGGGAGATATGCCTACAATCCATTTCAGGAACTTGCTGTGCACGATTACCGGGCTGCATCGCCACCTCAGACACGCAAAGTTAAAAATTCACCTGTACTACCACCCCCCCTAGATAGTGATATGGATGCACATTTGAAACTACCTACCTTCAAGGGGGTAGGAGGCGAGGATATGGACCGGTTTTGGTTTGTGGAAGACTCTATCTGGACTGCGCAGAATGTGTCAAGTGACACGATAAAGAGGACATAGCTGTCTTTAGCATTCGAAGACAGAGCTCTGGACTGGTATATGTGATACTTTGCCCATAATGGGATCGCCTCCATTCAAGATATCAAGGATTCTCTAAAGCAACAATTCCAGAAGCCAAAATCTTATTCCCAGCTGGTAGTGGAAGTAAAGGACTTCAAACAAGGTGCATCTGAGTCAGTATGGGACACTGATCAACGATTGAAGAAAGAAATTAGGGAAGGAGGGTTCGAGTATGATGATAGACAACATACGGAATGGTTCATTGCCATGTTGTTACCTCACCTGCATATGTTGATGAGTCATCAGACCTTTGAAGCACAGGAGAAAGCTGTGGAAGTCGCTATGAAATTAGAAGCTGCACACTGGGAGGATACATCAGCAGGGGTACAACAAATCCAGGAACAACTTGGGGCTATGCATATGGAGATACAAAACTTGCGAAAAGAGCGAGGAAAGGAAATATGTGTAGATATTTGGTGCATACGTTACCGGGTGTCTGGCCATACGAAGGATCAGTGCCCTCTACTGACCGATTATATGCAAGCAGGAGAGCCTAGTCCCATACACCCAGGGGTAAGTAGGGAACCTATCCTGTTGCGACCAGGATCAAGCAGATCTGCACTATGGTGTGATGACTGTCAGGTAGCAGGCCTACATGATACGAACCATTGCCCTCAGCTGGGTGCGTACGTCCAAAAAATAAAACAACAATGGTGTCGATTCTGCTAATCAGTGGGACATGATTAGCAGAACTGTCGAACATATTACTTAATGATGTATCGTGGGAACTTATATCGGGTGCAATCGGACCCTACATCACCAATACTGGTTGTGTACTTTAGAGGATCACCAGCCTGAGGCAGAGGAGGTCGGGGAGGAAGCACAGGCCGAGGACGAGGTCAACTGATCTATTATAAATGTGGATAAATAGGGCACCTTGCCATAGAATTCCTTAATCCCACCAGGCTGTCGTGTAAATATTATAGACAGTTGGACCATGAGGTAGAACACTACCCAATTTTAATAGCCGATGTAGGAAAAGTAGCCTACCCCTATGCAGAATGTACATAGGGTTAAAATTGAGTTACGGGAGGTGGATCCAAGTGTAAAAGTTGTTAGTCATTAGTATTTTTGCATGTTTTGATGACTAGATTCCTTGGTTGAGTTTTCTAGAAGCTAATCTCAATTTGTCGATTTGTCATCTAGAAAACACCTCAAACAAATTTTGTCTCCCTACCTTTCCTTTTCAGCCTGTGATGAGAAAAGTCTTCAGTTTTCAATTCATATCTCATTTTAGCAGAGTCTCCATGTCTATAAGCTGTCATAGGCTTTGTCTCTCTGCTATAAAAATTTCCTGTTTCCATAAATCTCATTTTCCAAACATTTAGCAAACTGTCTATCCCTCTCTCACTGATCACTTTGTCATGTGACAACCCACTCATGCCCAAAAATCCATTCAAAATCCTTGACAAAGTATGTAGGTCTAGGTGATGGTGTTTTAGGGAAAATTTCTTGGCGAGATTGTTTTGAGCCAAAAACCCTATCTTGAATATCAGTTAGCCGTCATGTCTTGTTATTTACCAAAGCCAAAACCCTTGTCTATCCCTAGGTCATGCACCATCAAAGAGGTCACTTTGTTTTGTTTCTAGAAAGGCTCAGGAATGTTCAAATTAGGAAAAGAGAAGGAGTTTTCCCTATCTGAAGAAATATGATTAGATCAGGCACAATCCCCATGAAACATCAAAGAAGCCATCCACACTTCAAAAGCATATATTTTTTACATATTTGCATGGATGTACTAATTGATGATACTAAACAAAGTAAAAGCAAAAAGAGCGCCTCAGGAGAAAGTTTCATGCTATGTCAGTTTACTATAGAAGTCAGAAAAAAGTGCAGATTGTGGCCAGCCCTAAAAATCAGCCTTGTACCACCAACAATGATAGTCTTCTGGAAAAAAGAGCTTTAAAGCAAATTAGACATCATGGTGAAAGTAGAAGAAGGACATCTTCTTCTTATACTTCATCATGAACTAAACTTTGAAAGACTGTCACAGACAAGTTCACCACACCTTATGAAAACACATTCAAGGGAAGAAAGAGCTATTTCAAGGATGCATAACAATGAGCACTCACCATTTAAAAAGCACTTTATTTTACTCCTGAAGATTCACAATAATGTTATGCAAAAGGGATGTACTTTACTGACAGATCCTCATGAAGCAAAAGGCATTATGATTCGAATGATTTCATCAAGGATAAGTACCAAAGATTCACTATTTCCTTCTATTTTGTATTTTTCAAACAAGCATACAGGGGTCACAGTTTTGATATGAATGAAGCTTTATATTTTTAAGGACATCTAGCAGTAAAAAGTAGGGGGCCTCATGGTAGGTCTGAAGTGGTCACAAATACTGTGTGTAAGAAGCCTCTTTCAAAAGATAAGCAGAGGATTAAGGTATAGTATCAAAGGGCCTAGATTTGGAAAAGGTAGCCTTTATCAAAGGATAAACACTGACAGATCAAAGACCTCCTTCCAAAAGAGAAAGGGCACCCCTCGCAGTCCTAAAGAAGTCTCCCTTGAATGACAAGCACAAAATCGGTTTTGAATGATAAACATAGTTTGTCTAAAGAGCTACAAACAGTTTGTTCATGGAAATTTTTCATTTTGTTAAACAGAGGTCAAAAAGTGCCCATGAAGTTGTCAAACATTTCCTCCTTCATGATAAGCAGAGGGCCCACAGAAAACCAGTTCAATAGACAAATCTTCAAATGATGTATCAGTGTTGAGATGGATAAAGTTTCTATGTTTAAGAGGACCTCCTTTGAATAAGAAGAGGGTCAAAATTCATCAAATTTTGACAGTGTTTGGAAATTTTTTTCAGTAATGGGCAGTTTTAAGCAGAGGGCCCACAGTTGTTTGAAGATATTCAAGAGTGTCTAGTGGACAAGATCACAGTTTGCTCCTAATGGTCTACTCAAAGTAACAGAGAAAACTTATATGAAAAGACCTCCTTCACATCATAAACAGAGGATTTACATATGGTGTTGAGATGTTGTAGTAATGATTGTTTTGCTAACCTTTTTAGATAATAAGGACAAGGTCAAAGTTTTGAGGGAAAATTTCTTAACAGACAGAGCTTGGATGCATAAAGTTGAAACCTAAAAATATCAAAAATACCCAGAAAATGTTTTAAAGAAGCCTCCTTCATAAATAAGCAGATGTCACTCAGTTGGTCTAAAGTTTTTCTGTGAAGGAAAAGAACAGTTGAGTAAAGACCTCTATTAGTGATAAGAAAAGGACCTACACAGTGGATTTGATAAACCTGGGTAGTGCATCTTGCGTTACCTCCTCCTAAAGATAAACAGAGAACATCTCATCATGATCAAGTCACATTTTTGGTCTAAAAGTTTCAAAGTGATATGGTGAGATAAAGGCATAGGTTACAAAAAAAAAGTCATATGTGCAGAGGGTCAGTTTATTTAAAGATATTCAAGAATTTCTAGTGGTCTATTCAAAGCAAGGAGGGTAGAAACACATTTTTATGCCTCCTCCCAGAGATGAGCAGAGGGAAAATCAACAAAGGATAAAGTTTGTTTGAAAAAAAGAGAGACACTGTGTTTTAAGAAAACCTTCAGTTTGATGACAAATACAAAGGCAAAATTGAAAGTGAGAAATCACTAAGGAGGGAAAAAGGGCGTTCAAAAACATTTTTAAAAAAGCTATAAAAGCTCTCAAAGGAGAAAGGTCATTTTCTATTTTGTGCAAAGGGACAAAAGAAACGTTTTTTGAACCCCGAACAAGCAGTTGGCGAGAAGTTTGAAGACACAACGCTCCTGTAGGTTTGTGTGACGTGCCTATAGCGTCTTTACATAGAATTTTACACATGACGCGACACGCCTGTAGATTTTCGCGACGCGCCTGTGTTTTTCACTCGCCCAACGTTTAGAGGGCGCCCAGGGCCCGACCCGAAAAATGTAATGTTCCAAATTTTTATGGAACATTAATTTTTGTTAATTTTATATAGGAGATGAATAAAATGGGTAGGGGACCCATTCTTTCCATGATTAGAGAATATAAATCCTCTAAGTATGAAAGAGGATCATGTTTGGATCTAGATTTCACACCTCCATGTGTGAAAGGAGGTTTTTTCATAAAGGCTAGGCCAAGGTTGACCAAGTCAAACTGCGTTGGCATGAGTTGGAAAGCAATAAGTGGGACAACATAGGAGGGAAGCTTATAGAGGAAGGGAACCCCTAATTTGAATTAGGGTCCATGGAGGGAAGGCTCACTTGTTTAAAAGAGGAGCAAGGCAGCCATTGAGATTATCTTTGATCATTTTACATTTGAGTCTTGAAGATTTTTTGCTGCCTCTTCCTGTTCAGCAGAGCTGCAGTGCCTTCGGGCATGAGGGAGTCCTATTTAGGATTTCCTCTCCTTATTGAGGAGCTCATGAAGGATTTCACTCCATTCCCCATATTCTGGAATTCAGGCTATAGCTTCAGCCATCTACATCAGCGCAGTTTCTGCAACAGATATTGTGCAGTGTTGAAGGGTGTTGCCGGGGAGGTTTCCACACACCATCCGGAGCTAGTTTTCCAGTGGAGGGAGGTTCCATCCTTTAGGAGATCATAAAAGGGGGGTTATGAGCATATCCCACCATCTTTGGCATCGGGCTAACCATATTCCATCATTGGTAGCGCAATCCCTCTCTTAGACAACGTTCCTCTTGGTGAATATTTGTTGTGAGGTATTGACAGTCACTTGGAGAGGAAGTTGTTACACCATTTTTTGGTCATCTAACCTCTTATCATTAGATGGACCCAAGTACACCACGTAAGACCAATTTTACCCTAAGTAAAATTGCTTTCACTATGTAAAATAACTTAATAAACCACATTTATTAAGTTGTTTATGGTCTAAACAGGAAACCCCAAAAGGAAATATTAAATAAACCTATTTTGTTTGATTTTCCTCATGGAATAATTAATTAAACCATAATTTAATTATTATTCCTAGTCATGTTTAACCCAAAACAAAGAAATTAATGAGATAAACCTTTATTTATCTTATTATTTTCTAGGAATAATTATTTAAATCTTATTTAGATAATATTCCTTGTTAAATATGACCAAATCACCCACAAATAATTAAATAAATCATTATTTATTTGGTTATCCTTCAAACACTTCCTTAAAAATATAAATAAATCATTTATTTATTTATTATTGACAAATAAAGGGATTTGACCCAAGTCAAATACCTTTTCCCTCCAACAAATATAATAAAATATTCCATAAAAGGTGGATCTAGATTTGGTTAACATTATTTTAATCATGCACCAAGATCTAGAATGACCCAATACTTTGTTATAAATAGGAGGATTTTTCCTACCATTCTTCACCTTTTGTTTCCTATTAGATCACTCTGGATCTATACACTTGGTCACATTTTTCTACATTATTTGCTGTGTGAGCTCCCTTTGAGTTCTATCTTTGTGTGGGTTTTCTACACCAACAAGAGAGAGAGATTCTAGATCTGAAGTGCTGAGGACTTCCAAGAACCCATCCCATTGAGGAGAATTGTATACACCTTCTTGTTTTCCTCCCAGGTGCCCTTAATACAAAAATTCTTTCAAAAATTGTTCTTGTCTTGTCTATTGGATATATGGAGAAAACCCTTCTTTTTATTGTTTAATGCCTTTCTATGCATAGATCTGGTTTTTTGCAGCTCTTGTCTTGATCAAATAACTGTAGATCTGAAGATATTGGAAACCATATTTGATGTTAGGGCTATTAGTTATGCATAGCTAAAGTGGTCTTTTTTCGTACACTTCGACAAAGGATTCATACTAACAGAAGTCTTGGGTGAAAGGATCATCCTTTCACTTGAGATATTTATGGGAGAAGGGTTAATCATCTGTAGAATCTATTTCATCCTTCTCCATCCATTTCCAGCTCTTGAGTTGCAACAGCTACTGCAACTCCGACATTTTTTATATTAAGCATTTTTGCATAGTTTTTAGCCAATCCTCTTAAAGGATTTTTGTATTGTATTTTCAGGGGTTGAGAGCTTGCTCCCCCTTCTTATTTGAGCCTATCATTTTCATATCATTTTATTTACATTATTTATGTAGAATTCTCTCATTTAACTGCGCAGTCATGGCCTAGGGCTTTCTATATACAACAATACTTCTCATATGTGCATGTATAGTTTTCTTGAGGCTTCTTGTGCCTTGCTTGAGTGATCATTTCCTCAAGGAATTGTATATTTTATTGCTGCTATGATCTAATATGATGGCCATTAGATTCTTTGGAATTTGATGTGTATATGAATCATTGTTATTTCCATTTGATGTATTTGTTATTGCTATAGCTACAATGTTGGGGTTATCTTAAGAGATTCTCAATATTGTTTTTCTTCCCTCTTGGGGATATTATCTCTTAACAACGCTCTATAGACAGAGTCTTCTAGTGGGTCAGGTAGCCTTTGGAGTTCCTCCTTTTTTTAAAGGTGACAAAGCCAGTAAATTCCCCTACAGTCTATCTCTGGAATAGATTTTCTTGTCGATTGATAATGTTTCTGAAAAAGGAACATTACAGTGGTATTAAAGCATCGAACTTGGCATATCTTGTGAGTTCAATTTCAGAGGAGAATAATGAATAAGATGAGCCTGATATCATCTATTTTTGGAATAAAGAAGAGCCTCCCTAAGGAGGAGGAGAAGAAAAGGGGAGAAGAGGAAGGTCCATGCACTTCCTATTCTCTTGAAGACCATCATGGGGGATGCTTGGATTTTCAGACCTTAAGCAAGAACCTGGGTGACTATAAACCCCATTCTATAGCATTCAGGGGAGCTACAATGTTCCCACCGTCTATTGAGCAGATGGAGGAGGAAAGGCCCTATGAAAAAGGAGAAATCAGAGGCAATAGGCTTCTATTGTCTACATTTGATGGGGTTACTTCAGCTAGAGCTTGGGTGAAAGAGTTGGAGGCATTTATTTTGCTACATCGTATTAGGGCCTTAATCTACCTCAGGTTGAGAAAGGCATAATCTAGGGTAACATCAAACCACACTTAACTTGGTAGCTAGCCCTACCAGGTCAGGAGAGGGCTCTCTCCTCGTCAATCTCAGCAAAAAAAAGATCAATGAGGCTTGGAGATGACTGATGTGATGACTAATATTAGGCTAGGTATGTGTGCAAAAGAGTTTGATTGAATTTAATGATGTTATTTTGGCTCAAATGGAAAGGCAGACTTGGGCCTGGGGAATGAGGCTCAGTTTTGCAGAGATCTCTATGGGGCGAGGTAGGCAAATGGTTTGGCACTTAAAATTGAGTGAAATGAAGAGCTTTAAGACTGGTGAGGAGTTGGAGAGGGCATGAAATTATTAGGGATCCCTAAACAAACCCTAGGTAGAGCACTGCAATTTCAACAAACCCTAGGTAGAGCACTACAATTTCAATGGATTCTACCTTTATCATTGTTTGATTTAGTTAAGATGAAGCAAAGAGAGATAATGGCATAGATAAATCACATGTAAAACTTGCAATTACAGAAGGAAACAAAATACAAAATCAAGATGCCACAAAAATCCCATAAAGTGCTGCAAACCCTGGTCTATTCCTTTGCCAAACTACAGAGATGAATGTACAATAATGCTCAAAGCATTCACAAAAGTCCAACCATGCTAATGACTAAAAAATTACAAGATATAGGTAACCAAAAACTCATCCTAGCCTCTAGGGGTCGAGCTCATAATATTAGGATGTGTTCCAACAAAATCTAAACTGAGAACTAAAAATTAGGCAGTGGAACAACTTGCCTCTAAAAACTAGGAAACTGATTCATTTAGTTGCAAACTACCTTTTGATGGATGAATCTACCTCTATGAGTGAAAATTTAGCATAATTACATCAAAATCCATCATGTCACATTAAATTACATCATGAGTTTGAAAATTAGAAGGAAAAAAGTCAAACTGTGAAAAAAATAGGTGAAAAACATACTTTTTGACCAAAAATGAGCAAAATTCCTCCAATGCGCCGCGCTGATTTCCCTATGCGTAGCGCCTTTTTGCAGCTGATTTTCGAGGCCTTCTCGGTGTCCAAATTTGCTCCAAGTGGGCTTGTTGGAAATATATTCCTGTCTAATGTTTATCACAAGTGGAATTTTTAAATTTGGCCTCCATTTTCCCCTCCAAAAATGATTTCTCCCAAGACTGCTTCCTGTGTGTCAAAAAAGGGGCAGAAAGGTCATTTTTGGGGTGTTTTTGACCTTTTTGGAAGCCCAAAACTTGTCAAAATTTCTTGGAAATTTGTGAGAATGCATATTTTTTAATGAAAAATTCAAATATGTTGATTTTTCCTCAAAATTATGCCTCCATCAAGAGCGAGCGCCAAGTGGTGCGATGCATTGGGCAGAAAACTCTATTTTTTAAGGCAAAATTTCCAAAATTCATCTCAATGCGTAGCACCATTTTGCAGGAGACTTTTGGAGGTCTTCCAAAACTCCAAATTGGGTGTAGGATAGCTCTTTGGAAATATTATTGATTCTACTTTCAAAATCAACTTGAATTTTTCAATTTGGAGTTCATTTTCCTGGTCAAAAATCAAATCTCCCAAGACTGGTCAAAATGTGCAAAATGAGGTTGCCTCAAGGCACAATGCTGTTTCCGTAAAATTTTGAAGGTCTTCATCAACTCCAAATTGAGCTCATGATATCTCATTGGGAATCTCTTTGTGTCTAGTTATCATTTGAATCATCAAGCAAGTCATTTGGCCAACCAAGCTAGGAGAAATCTTGATTTTCCCAAGGTCACTTCAGAGGTGCATCAATTCTCCTGAGGAAACTGTATTTTTGACATTTATCTAAAACCATGACACCTGTGTAAAAAGTGAAGGATTTTTTTCTTCCTTGGCCTATTTTTGACAAAAACCTCTCTCATTTTTCTGAAATTCATCTTTTCTTTCTCAGAAACATCATTGGAGTAAAACCTATCCCGATGTGTGGAATAGGGCATTTGTCGAAATGAAGCGAAATGAAGGGGATAAGGGGCTTCTAAATTCTTGAGAAAATTTTCAAAAGTAGGGAGGGATGTTAGGAATTATTGGAAAGTGGAATTTCAAAGATTGAGTGAGGGGAAGGGGTCCAAAAGGGAAAAACACAGGCCTAGCCTAGAAAATTGCCAAGTTGTAGCAAGAAACTAGGGTTTGTGCGAAAATGAGGAATTTGGGGGATATAGGTGATGGGAAGTGTCTAATAAGGTACATTAAGGATAGGGGAAGGTGTATGAACATCAGGATACAAGTTTTTCTAATGATTTGACCATCCAAGAGAAATTACCTTCAAAACCCTAGGAGAGGGAAATGAACCTTACCTAGGCACAACTGAAGCATGAACAAGGTGTAAAATGACCCTTTGGAATCTAGCATGATGATGAAAACCCTCTGAATGATGGTACATTCAGCTGAATGGTGACATGGAATGACATTTGGACAACTCTGACAGAAGTAAAAGAAAACCCTAGACCTAATACCTAATGACCAAATGTTTCTTGAAGACTCATTGAAATGACAAAATTTGACCTTGACACCTTAAAATCACTTTGTAAGAGCATATTTGATCACTGGAGAAAGGCTGCAAATACTGACACTAACATTGGCTCCAATGGGGATGGTAGCTCCTTGGAGGTGCCAAGAACGGAAGATCTTTGGTAGAGAAGAAAAGTGCCTTCATCCATTGGGCAATGGAGTCAAAAACTCAAGCTGAAATGCATGACTGAAAACTAATGACTTGATGACAAAAACTGACTCTCACTCAACTAAAAATCGTCTCGATACTTAAACACAACTGAAAAACTGGAAATTATGCTCAAAGTAGAGCTTATTCATCAAAACCTACTCTAACAGTTTCATTCATCACCTGATTAAGTGAAATGAAACAACCAATGCAAACAAGTAAGTATTCCAAATGCTGTTTGAATTCTTCGCAGGTGCTTGCTTATGAAGAAAAAGAGAGAACTACTGAAAGGTAACTCCTATGAAAACTCGTGAACAGATCCGTTGAATACTACGGATTCTCTATTCGCCTCCAAAAACACTGCATAAGGATCTTGAAGTTCATGCACACTGGGACTTAGCTCATCCAATGGATTACTTTTCTTCTCCTCATATCATGAATGCAAAATTTGATCTGAGCTTTGTGACGAGAATCCTGCTGAAAATAACAAAGAGACTGGCTACTGGATCAAGTTTGTATTAGTACACATTTCAAGCTCACATATAGTCAATGGAGAAGGACTTTGACTGCAGACATCATCCAACACATTAGCTATTGGATCGTGAAAAACTTGAAAACACTATTGCAACCCATTTTCTATTGGTTCCAATGAGATTACATGATTTCCTACAGGCTGCTCATTTGAAGATATACTATGCAATTTACCCCTCAAAAACTGAAATGATTCAAAACAAAATGGTACGGAATCATCTTGTATCATTTGATCATATGTGCCAGCTTCCATGTCTTCATCTGCAACTTGAAAATCAATGGCATTCGAGGGCTGAAAATCTGGATATGAGAACTCTTGAACAAGTTTTTTATTGCCCTCAATATGGTCCAAATCAAGACTTACCGACAGTTGATTTCGGATTGCATGAATGTTGTCTCTGATGAAATGAAATGAGGAAAAACAAAAAGGCAAATATCCTTCACTTACTTCAAAATTTTCTACACTTTCCTCATCATTTCCATAGCTGATATGTGATGGCTGAACATTGTATTCGAGCTACTGAAAGTGAACTTCTTCCTCCCAGAAACTAGCTGCTGATTTGTCTGCAAGATTAGCTTCTATTTGGAGAACATAATCATCATCATACTGATCAAAATGAATAAAATCATCTGTATAAAACACATCATCAAGCATACCTATCATATCAACAACTCTCTCTTCTCCAAGATGATCTATAAAACAATCATTATCAGATCTATGACAACTAGGATATGAAACAAAATGTTTTGGATCATCAACTTGTTCTTCTTCAAATGGCAAGCCATGGGCTTGAACATTATACTCATTCCTTGTGATGATCCTTTGCATCATCTCTTCCACTGCACTTACCACAATGTCAAGCTTTACCTCTAGAGATATCGATTCCTCTGGATCTATGTTTTTCATCTCTTCTTCCTTCAACTTTTCCCTTCAGATCAGTAAATGAGCCTCTACATCTACTACACTATTCTGCATCTCTTCAAGTGTTGAAAGATCCCTTTCTCTCAGCTGAAACTCCATTTCTGGATCAACGACACCCAGGTAGTGCAAGAGAGCGAATCCAAGAGGAGGTCTTATATTAACTGGCATCGAATAATAAACTTGGTTAAATCTGGTAGAAAATTGTTGTACTGTCTCCCCTGGAAGTCTTTTCAGTTGGTTATACTCTTCTATAATCAATAAATGGTTCTGTCTGACCACCCACCTATCGAGGAAAACTTTGACGAACTACTGGAAATCTGAAATGCTCGCATCAGGGAGGGTTTTGAACCAACTCTTGACTTTGCCTTGCAAAGAAAGAGAAAAAAGCCTAATACTGACATCCTCTTCATCAACGTCAAAAAGGTCAAGAAAAGACTCAAAATTCAGAACATGTCTCTCAACAATGATGTTGTTGCATTCACCATCAAATCTTGGTAGATATAGGTCATGATTTTTAGGGAAAGCATGGGATATAGGAGGTAAAATCAGAGGCTTGTATCGATCTGGAATTTTACAAGGTATAGGGGTATGTACAAATGCTACAGAATCAGTCTTGGTCTCTTGAGGTTCATCAGTTTGAAGATGGTCATCACAAGATTCAGAAGAAAGGTCTTGATCAAGCTCAAAAGCATGCAAATATTTGGTATTCACAATATTCAAAGGGAAGGAATCAAATGCAGGCCGAGGATCTTTTCTCAAATACAATATACTTTGCAAAGCCTTCTTGACATTCTTGGGAAAAGAGAAGAAATAATTTATGACAAAGAACAAAATGTATTGGATGAAATTCCAACTTGAATACCTGATCTTTCCATATTGTCCTTTCATGTTTCTGCTGGTCAGGTTCATCCTCCAGTGGAGTCCTGGGATCTGAACTTGAAACAGATTTAGAGTCGCCAGGTGAATGATTTCAGCCTTCCGATGTCTGATCTTTTTCCACCATCAACAATCAGATCTGAACTTGATTATATTTTACTAAGGAAACCAGATGTTTAGTTCATAAACTAGGCCGGAGATTGACTGAAGCAGCATTCATCTACTTTCGCTAATGCAAAGCAAGAGAATTTCGAAGGCTACCTGGCTAACTTCAGGCTCCATCTGTAGTTTATAAAGCAAACAAAAAACATTTCTTCCCCAGTATGGTCGCCACTATGTTAGGGCCTAAATCTACCTCAGGCTGAGAAAGGCAGAATCTAGGGTAACATCAAACCATGCTTAACCTGGTAGCTAGCCCTACTAGGTCGGGAGAGGGCTCTCTCCTTGTCAATATCAGAAAAAAACTGATCAATGAGGCTTGGAGATGACTTACGTGATGACTGATATTAAGCTAGGTATGTGTGTAGAAGAGCTTGATTGAATTCAATGATGTTCCGTTGGCTCAAATGGAAAGGCAGACTTGGGCCTGGGGAATGAGGCTCAGTTTTGCAGAGATCTCTATGGGGCGAGGTAGGAAAATGGTTTGGTACTTCAAATTGAGTGAGATGAAGAGCTTTAAGACTGGTGAGGAGTTGGAGAGGGCATGAAAGTCTCAGGGATCCTCTTCAAACAGCTGAAAACATAAATAAATAAACAAACCCTAGGTAGAGCACTGCAATTTCAATGGATTCTACCTTTATATTTGTTTGATTTAGTTAAGATGAAGCAAAGAGAGATAATGGCATAGATAAATCACATGTAAAAATTGCAATTACAGAAGGAAACACAATACCAAATCAAGATGCCACAAAAATCCCATAAAGTGCTGCAAACCCTAGTCTATTCCTTTGCCAAACTACAGATATGAATGTACAATAATGCTCAAAGCATTCCCAAAAGTCCAACCATGATAATGACTAAAAAATTACAAGATATAGGCAACCAAAAACTCATCCTAGCCTCTAGGGGTCTAGCTCATAAGATTAGGATCTGTTCCAACAAAATCTAAACTGAGAACTAAAAAGTAGGCAGTGGAACAGCGTGCCTCTAAAAACTAGGAAACTGATTCATTCAGTTGCAAACTACCTTTTGATGGATGAATCTACCTCTATGAGTGAAAATTTAGCATAATTACATCAAAATAAATCATGTCAAATTAAATTACATCATGATTTTGAATATTAGAGGGAAAAAAGTCAAATTGTGAAAAAACTAGGCGAAAAACAGAGTTTTTGACCAAAAATGAGCAAAATTCCTCCAATGCGCCACGTTGATTTCCCTATATGTAGCGCCTTTTTGCAGCTGATTTTGGAGACCTTCTCGGTGTCCAAATTTGCTCCAAGTGGGATTGTTGGAAAGGTATGCCTATCTAGTTTTCAGAAAAAAGTGGAAATTTTTAATTTGGCCTCCATTTACCCCTCCAAAAATGAGTTCTCCCAAGACTTCTTCCTGTGTGTCAAAAAAGGGGCAGAAAGGTCATTTTTGGGGTGTTTTTGACCTTTTTGGAAGCCCAAAACTTGTCAAAATTTCTTGGAAATTTGTGAGCATGAATATTTTTTAATGAAAAATCCAAATATGTTGATTTTTCCTGAAAATGATGCCTCCATAAAAAGCGAGCGCCAGGTGGGGCGTCGCATTGGGTAGAAAACTCTGTTTTTTAAGGCAAAATTTCCAAAATTCATCTCAATGCGTAGTGCCTTTTTGCATGAGACTTTTGGAGGTCTTTCACAAATTCAAATTGGGAACAGGATAGCTCGTTGGAAATCATATTGAATCTAATTTCCAACTCAACTTTAATTTTTCAATTTGGAGTTCATTTTCCTTGTCAAAAATCAAATCTCCCAAGACTGGTCAAAATGTGCAAAATGAGGCTACCTCAAGGTAGAGTGCTGTTTCAGTCAACTTTTGAAGGTATTCCTCAACTCAAAATTGAGCTCATGATAGCTCATTGGGAATATCTTTGTGTCTAGTTATCATTTGACTCATCAAGCAAGTCATTTCGCCAACCTAGCTAGGAGAAATCTTGATTTTCCCAAGCTCACTTCAGAGGTGCATCAATTCTCCTGAGGCAACTGTATTTTTGACATTTCACTAAAACCATGACACCTATGTAAAAATTGAATGAGGTTGTTCTTCTTTGGCCTATTTTGGAAAAAAAAACTCTCTCATTTTTCCCAAATTCATCTTTTCTTGCTTAGAAACATCATTGGAGTAAAACCTATCCCGATGTGTGGAATAGGGGATTTGTCGAAATGAAGCGAAATGAAGGGGATAAGGGGCTTCTAAATTCTTGAGAAAATTTTCAACAGTAGGGAGGGATGTTAGGAATAAGGGGAAAGTGTAATTTCAAATATTGAGTGAGGAGAAGGGGTCCAAAAGGGCAAAACACAGGCCTAGCCTAGAAAATTGCCAAGTTGTAGCAAGAAACTAGGGTTTGTGAAAAAATGACGAATTTGGGGGATCTTGGTGATGGGAAGTGTTTAATAAGGTACATTAAGGATAGGGGAAGGTGTATGAACATCAGGATACAAGTTTTTCTAATGATTTGACCATCCAAGAGAAATTACCTTCAAAACCCTAGGAGAGGGAAATGAACCTTACCTAGGCACAACTGAAGCATGAACAAGGTGTAAAATGACCCTTTGGAATCTGGCACGATGATGAAAACCCTCTTAATGATGGTACACTCAGCTGAATGGTGACATGGACTGACATTTGGACAAATTTGACAGGAGTAAAAGCAAACCCTAGACCTAATACCTAGTGACCAAATTTTGCTTGAAGACTCATTGAAATGACAAAATTTGACCTTGACACCTTAAAATCACTTTGTAAGAGAATGTTTGATCAATGGAGGAAGGCTGCAAAGACTGACACTAACACATCCAATAGCAGAAAAAGAAGCAGTGGGTATTGCAGTGCTGCACTTGGAGGAGCAACCTTCAAAATCTATGGATGGGGCAGCCATTTCATTAGAAGAAAAAGCCATTGTAGCCACACATGGTCATCCCAAGACCCACCAAGGTATGAGTAAAGTTCCACTTTCTATTTCAGCAAATAATCTTAAGGATGGTGGAATTTCATATGAAGAGGTCCAAGGATCAAATCACATGGCCACTTTAGGGCCTTATGTTTTCACTATGTTGTGCAAAGGGTTCAAGGAGAAGATGAACACACCTTTGATGAGTTGCATTCAGCCTTTAAGGTGGGAGTGTGAACTTTTGGAGGATGAAGAGAACCATGACACCTCCATGGAGAATCATGAAACAAATTATGAACCGGAGGAAGAGACATATGTTACGTCATTGAAGGGATTAGCAGCACTGTTGAACATGGGTGGAGAGGATACATCACCTCCATCACATTTGGATCTTCATAGGTCCAACATAGTCATGGGAGAAAGGCCTTTCTTAAGGGGTCTCCAAGGAGCTGCATTTCAAACTCTCATGAAATGCAAGAAGAAAGAATTGGTTTGGGAGGATGGTAGCCCTCATGGGAGGAGTACCAAAGGAGAGGATAAGTGGCAGGGTGTTTAAATCATTGGGAATCAAAGAGAAGGGATACATATGGCTCATATGACATATATATCA
The DNA here is from genome assembly GCA_034641835.2 of Pinus albicaulis. Lineage (NCBI taxonomy): Eukaryota > Viridiplantae > Streptophyta > Pinopsida > Pinales > Pinaceae > Pinus > Pinus albicaulis. The sequence goes on along the minus strand of CM076583.1, from coordinate 163,700,193 downwards.
GTCATGATACCTTCATCACATGAGTCATATGATGTGAGCATGAGGAGGCAGAAAGCACTTGAGTTGCTTGGGATTGATGGGAGAGAGCACAAGCAGATTTTCTCTCATATGATTGATGGTGTTGCAGGAGTAGAGGAGGGAACTCTCATAGTGCAAGGGGATCACTCCTTAGCTGGGATTTATTGGGAGGCATTCCCCTCTTGGGAGAAGCTTCATATTTGCAGCAACATCACCAGAGTTGTTCTTGACAAGGAGCATGTCAAGGAACAAATATTGGCATGGGCAGGAGCCTTTTTGCATGAGCTCATAGTGCTGTCATGTGGGAGGAGGATCACATGCATAGATCCATCTATCAACTCACTTCAAACCTATGGTAAGAGTCTTGTGTGTACCTTTTTTGATTTACATACTCTTATCATTATGATGCAGTGCAGGGCTTCTCAAAGGGGCAGATTTTTTAGGTTGATGCATGAGCAAAATATTGGCCATACCATGTGATGGAGACAGTCATATTTTATATGGCCTTGGGAAAGTTTTACCTTCCATGTATGTTCAGCATTCATATTCAGCCACTTACCATGCATTATCATATGTAATAACAAACATTGTTATTCATGAGCTAAAAAACAACTTGCCATATCATTTCTCAAAGTAGGAGTTTGGGAAATTGCGCTGTGACCACTTGGGAGACTGTTGGTACATATTTTCACAACATGAAACCTTCAGTACTTACCTCATTTTATTGCTGAGTATGATCTCCTTGGCTGATATTGCTGTTATCTCAGTGAAGGACATGATTAGAGGAGAGACACATGGGATGAATGTGTCCTTGATGAGGGAGGACTCCCATATTTTCTGCATTACATGTTCTAATGGGAACATGAGAGGAGACATGGCCACCACAGCCATCTATTTTATTTCTCTTGAGGAGGGCCACGAGTATGATGATGACATCCATCCATTGTTTATATTTGTGCATGTATTTAATTTTGTTCACTCATCTATTTACTGTTCAGTAGTAGAGGTGATATTTTTGTAAAGTACTGGCCATGCTATTTTCTGCAGCTACAGTGGGTGTGATTGCATTGTAGCCCTATGATACATTGTTTGTACCTTGCTGCAAATGGTATCACCTACATCAAAAATATCATGGGGTATCCTATGATGACCATGTCCTATTCATCATGGGTGAAATTTCTTGGAGCAGCTCATTCTTCATTGATGGAGGAGAAATCCTTGAAGGATTTCTCTTCATTTTGCCACTTGAGGGAAATATTTTTGCAGCCCAGGATCAGCATACACTCCACACTTATCATAACTAGGGAAGAGGACAACATGGGGCAAGTTATAGTGCTTGCCATGATCAGATTTCAGCCCACATTCATTTCTGGAGCTCAAGGTGGAGGGAGATTTTCCATGAGTTTCCTTGTTGGGAGGCAGCTTATTTTTCATGATTGATGGCTTGAGGATGGGAGATTAATATGGGGATGATAAGTCCCATTGTATATCAGATCCTATTGCTCAAGGAGACCCTTAGAAAGCTCTTTTTTCCTTCATGGATATTGGTTTCTACATGATAGCTGTTTTGGGAGTGTTCACCCCAAGGCTAGATGGCATATGTTGGAGGGACAGTTTGGAGACTTGATTGCTGATATGGCATCCTTTTCCTTGAGTAGATCGTCACATGAGTATTCTACAGGAGGGAGGGTAGAAAGAAACTCAGTCTATCCTCACAATTGCTTGAGGGCAAACAATATCTTGAGAGGGGAGTACTGTAACGTTCCAAATTTTTATGGAACATTAATTTTTGTTAATTTTATATAAGAGATGAATAAAATGGGTAGGGGACCCATTATTTGCATGATTAGAGAATAAAACTCCTCTAAGTATGAAAGAGGATCATGTTTGGAGCTGGATTTCACACCTCCATGTGTGAAAGGAGGTTTTTGCATAAAGGTTAGGCCAAGGCTGACCAAGTCAAACTGCGTTGGCATGAGTTGGAAAGCACTAAGTGGGACAACGTAGGAGGGAAGCTTCTAGAGAAAGGGAAACCATAATTCAAAGTAGGGTCCATGGAGGGAAGGCTCACTTGTTTAAAATAGGAGCAAGGTAGCCATTGAGATTATCTTTGATCATTTTACATTTGAGTCTTGAAGACTTGTTGCCGCCTCTTGTTGTTTAGCAGAGCTGCAGTGCCTTCGGGCATGTGGGAGTCTTGTTTAGGATTTACTCTCATTCTTGAGGAGCTCATGAAGGATTGCACTCCATTCCCCATATTCCGGCATTCAGGCCATAGCTTCATCCATCTACATCAGCGCAGTTTCTGCAGCAAATATTGTGCAGTGTTGCTGGGTGTTGCCGAGGAGGTTTCCACACACCATCCAGAGTTATTTTTCCAGTGGAGGGAGGTTCCATCCCTTGGGATATCATAAAAGGGGGTTTATGAGTAGATCTCACCATATTTGGCATCAGCCCAACAACATTCCATCATTGGTAGCGCAGTCCCTCTCTTAGACAACATTCTTCTTGGTGACTATTTGCTGTGAGGGATTGATAGTCACTTGGAGAGGAAGTCTTGGGTGAAAGGATCAGCATTTCACTTCATATTTTCATGGGATAAGGGTTCATCATCTGTAGCAGCTATTTCAGCCTTCTCCATCCATTTCCATCTCTTGAGTTGTAGCAGCTACTGCAACTTCGACATTTTTTATATTCAGCATTTTTGCATAGTTTTTAGCCAATCCTCTTAAAGGATTGTTGTATTGTATTTTCAGGGGTTGAGAGCTTGCTCCCCTTTCTTATTTGAGCCTATCATTTTCATATAATTGTATTTACATTATTTATGCAGCAGTCTCTCTTGTAACTACATAGTCATGGCCTAGGGCTTTCTATATACAACAATATTTCTCATATGTGCATGTACAATTTTCTTGAGGCTTGTTGTGCCTTGCTTGAGTGATCATTTCCTCAAGGAATTGTATATTTTATTGCTGCTATGATCTAATATGATGGCCATTGGATTCTCCAACATTTCATGTGTATATGAATCACTGCTATTTCCATTTGATGTATTTGTTATTGCGGTAGCTGCAATGTTGGGGTTATCTTAAGAGATTCCCAATCTTGTTGTTCTTCCCTCTTGGGGATATTATCTCTTGACAACGCTCTATAGACAGAGTCTACTAGTGGGCCAGGTAGCCTCTAGATCTCATCCTTTGTTTAAAGGTGACAAATCCAGTAAATTCCCCTACAGTCTATCTTTGGAATAGATTTTCTTCTCGATTGATAATGTTTCTGAAAAAGGAACATTACAACAACACATGACGGCGTGCAGGTGCTATGCGCCTGTGCACAGGAGCGTAGCACCACTCAAACAACCTCCAATTCACCTTAAAGTGGATTTTTTCCCCGTGAACTCATCTCCAAAAGCAGCCATACATTTTCAAGAGGTATTTACTGATTTTCTTCGCCTAAGATTATGATTTTGGGAGGTGTTAAGAGTCATTTTCTTAAGAAAAAGACACAGTCCCATTGAAGGAAAAAACACTGTTTATGCTAAAAACCACCATGTTTACAAAGAGGAAACAAAACAGTGATTAAGGAAAAAGGGCTATTGTCTAGTTGCAAAAGGCCTGTTGTTGAGTAAGAAGAAAAAACCCAGTTTTTGAGAAAGGGATCATTATCTGTTGAAAGCCCTGTTTTTCTTAAGAAGCCAGGCATAGTTTTTGAAAAGGGAGAACTCAGTATTTTCAAAGAAGAAAAGGCATAGTTCTTAGGAAGGAAAACTATTTTCGTTGAAAAGAACCTGGTTGCTAGTTAAGAAAGAGATACAGTGTTGAAGGAGGAGTTTTATTTTTAGTTCATTTGAAAGACCTGTTTTTATAAAAGAGAGAAAGAAAGCCTAAAACAAAGCTGTGCCTCCAAATAAAGTCAGCAAGGGTGGATTTCACAAAATATTTAAGCTTGTTACAACTCAGGAAGTAAATGAATCCCCTTCAATTCTTTTTAACTTCCATGAAGTGGGCTACCTTGATTTTTGCCAAAAGGTCCAGGAGGTCACCAATTACCCTCCCTTAACACAGCTGTTCGCTCTGAGGTTTCAAGGAAAACATGTCCACCTAGCAGGTCTGGACTTTAAACTCACTCCTATAGTTGTCTCCAAAGCAACTAAGATCCCCTATGTAGGAGAAAAGTGGTTCAAACAAGCATACCTGGATCTAAATCACTATAAACCTTTCTTAAAACCAGACCATCAGTATGCTTGCCAAGCTATTTTTCCCTTTTCTCACTTATTGAGCAGCTATGCCCCCCTCATGAGAGTTATCATGAAGTATTTCACATGTGAAGGGAGGTTTTCACAGATTTATTCCTATCACATTAGGCTTCTCATGCATTTCACAAGGACTCAGTTGCTAAATCTCCCTTTCTTCCTCTGCAAAAGCATAGACAAGATTTCCTCCCTTGTTCAAAAGATACCTCCTGCTCAGCAAAAATATAGTCTTTTCCATCATTCTCTCATCAAAATCATCATCCTTCACCAGCTTGAAAAGAAAGGAGTGTCTTGGGAGACTTTCATTTCTCATCCAGATTTTTCCACTACCTCTTCATCTCATGGACCATCTCACATATCCTCCTCACCCTCCACTCACTATGTCTCTCCTCCATCAAGTCAAAATAATCCTCAAAGGCAAACATCTCCCATGATTGATAGTGAAAAAGAGAATTCTTATGAAATCATGCATGAGGTTAGTGGTGATGAGGAACATAGAGACACTAAGAAAATTAGTGAGCCTGAACCAAGTGAAAAATCACAGGGCAGTGACCATGAGCAACAAACTAGTGATGGTGAAAGAAACTCACCAAGGGATAAGGAAGTCAATGGCACCTGAAAAATTAGTGAAGATGAAGAGAAAAATAGCCCTAAATAGAGCAGTGAAAATGAGCAAGGAAATAGTGAGGATGAAGAGCAGTAGGTTAGTGGTGATGAAGAGCAAAGGGAAGAGGTACAAAGTAGTGATGAAAGACAAAGTGACCATCAGCAACATAGTGATTAGGAGGACAGTCCTCAAGGTAATAATGAATATTCTAAGCAGGGTAGTGATGATGAACAGCAAAACAGTCCTCAAACAGACATTGAGGGAGGTGACAGCATGCAAAGTGACCATGGTGGTAGCCCACACACAGAGTCTAAAGAATACAGTCACAGTGAAGGCAACCATCAAAAAATTCAAGACAACGATGAGGGTAAACAAGGAAGTCTACAGGTAGATATTAAAGATGGTCAAACTGCAGAAAAGGATGATGAAGCTAACAGCCCTAAAGAACATTTTCTAAACAACACTAATAAAGTTGAAGGAAACATGTGTCAAGAGGTTCAAAACAGTGATAAAGGTGAATATGGAGCAGACGATGATGAAAGCAACAATGTAAAAGATCAAGTTGAACAAGTGCTAGTAATAAAACCTCCTCTCTCTTCTCCTCAACACAGCCAAGAGCATGTGCTAGCTACCTCTCCTAAGCAAGGGGCCATGACTCTTCCTCCAAAAGTGGTGAAGCCTAGAAACACCAAATATACAAAGAAGAAAATCACTCCAAAAGTGACTAGCAATGTCACTAGAGTGCTAAGAAGTAGAGGAAAATTGCCTAAGAAGAGTATTGTTGAATTGCCAAAAAGGAAAAGGACCAAGAAGTCTATCCAAAGCAAGGGAAAAGAAAAAGTTCAGCAGCAGGAGAGTAGTCATGAAAAATAAAGGGAGTTTGACATCATACAAATAGACAGTGATGTTGGAGATGATGAAGCTAGAATTCTTGAGGCTTCTTTTCGCCCAAGAAATAGAAAATGATAAAGAATCATGGCTTGAAAGATCCAACAAGAATTTTGAGGATAAATTAAAGAAATAAAATAGAGACTTGGGTTTGCAAAGGAATATGACCGGGCACTACAAGAAATTGAACCAATTTGCCTGAAGAAAGATCAAACTTGCTCAAGAAAGGCTCAAAACTTCCCGAAAGAGGCACCTGGTAGAAAAAGTGGAGAAGGGCATATATAGGCTTGAAATATTGGCCTCAGATTCCCTGCATGCTTCTAAGAACCCATAAGGTGCTTGCTCACCAAAATTGAGAAAATTTTGACATGATTTTGTTTTTTGCGTTTTTTGGCCCTAATTGCACATTTTTCTAGGCACTGCCATGGGTGCTAGGAGCATCCTCAGCTCATGACAGTCATTTTTTTTGATAAAATAAATTTTGGGGCAGCTACTCACAAATATTTAGATCCAAAGGAGGTGTTTTGGTCCCCCAAAGAGGCAAACATCAGTCAAAATTCACCTTTCTGCCTCACATATCAGCAGATGAGACCCCCATGGGTTTTTTCACCCAGTCGACCTTTTGAGAGACTTCCAAGGATAATTTTTGGAAAAATTAAGTATTTCCAGAATCTAGAAATCTAGGGCTTTCCAACGAGCTATCACGGGCCTTGTTTCAACATCAGGAGGTCCCTCAAAAATTGTCTGCAAAACAGGATTCTTTCTGCTGCTACGCTCCTGTAGCATTTTGGCTAAAAAGGCAATTTTCTGAATATGCTCATCCAAATGTGCATTTAGCTATTTTTATCTCCATTCTAGTGATTAAAAGTCAATTTTCTTTCTATTATTAGCTTAAATAGATATTTTTGAAGATATTTTGTGTCTTGGGCTTTGCAAAGCCTCAAGGACAAAATCAGATATTTATATTAGGTCAATGGCCTTCTAGATGCTCTAGGAGGGTTTCTTTCTCTTTGGCCTATATCATCCAAGAGAATACATTGTAACTAGGGGCTGAACTTGATGTTATAGAGCAATACATATCATTACAAGCTTTGAAGAAATACTTTGTCTCATGAAGTGGATGATTTCTTGTTTGGCTTGGATGGTGGAGGAGGATTGTTTGTAGGATTCCATGGCTTGGTGAATGGTATTGTGTTCCTTATATGTTATGTTTCCTTAGCTTATCATACATGTTTTCATGCTTCTTTATTACTGTAAATCAGTAAATAATAGATTTTAGACATGCCCATGGAGGCACCTCAAGTTTCTTGATTCATTACAGCTTTTATGTTTTTCTTCTTTCTTGGTTATGTCAAAGAATTCTTAACTTCTCTTTGATACCCTAAGAACTTGTTATCAATTTCATTAATGGTTATTATGTATGCTATCTAGTATGATTCATGGTATGCCCTGCTTACTCATATCTAATCAAAACCCCATCACTAAAATATTTCTCTGAAGTATTGGTTGTCTAGTTAAGTCAAAGAGGTCTTGTTTCGATCTTGCCCTTTGCCCATGCTCTGCAGTCTTATTTCAAAGTCCCCAATAGCTCAAAATATGAATTTTTAGGAGTTCCCTCTTCATAGATTGAGTTGTTTGTTTGTCTTATTTGTTTTTCCAAAAGTCTGAAGGTGATTTTCCCAAAGTTAGAGGGTCTTATACTTCTATGTATCACCTAAATGTTTATTTTATGCATCTATCAGTTTGAGTTTCATTTATAGTGATTAATGGTTAGCCCTACCACGTGGATGTTTGCTGTAAAAATATTTATGCTTAAAACCTCTTTGTCTCTCACAAACTTAGTGTCCATCTCATTTCAGTTTCACCTAAAGAATCCATTTATCTCGACCAAATCAGCCCTGCAATATACCTTGTCCACCATTTGAGATAGTCATGAATTTTTTGACCCCATAGCCCAGTTGATCTGACAAATTTTATCTATTTATCCTTTGATAATTTATCCCTCAAAAAACCTAAAACAAACCAAAACATACTTAAAAACAAGCCTAAAATCAAATACATAAAAGGAAAACAAGTTTACATCCTTTGCATAATAGAGAGAGCCCTCTCTGAGTCCAGGAAGGCTAGGTCCTAGGGCTCCAAAGTTGGTTTGATGTTACCCTGTCACTTGGCTTGCCAATCTGCCAAATCACGGGACCCTAACAAAATTCATGACATGTAGTGGGTTGGATACCCAAGGAAACAAAGAAGGGCTTGCCTCTCGCAAAGGAGTTTCTTGCAAAGAACAATCACCATTGGCAGCCCCCACGAAGCCTCAAATCGAAGAAGGAATTGAGCCCTTTTTAAAGGCATGTCTGAAGTTGCTAAGGAATCCGCAGGCCGTAGGAAATCTCCTAGCATTTCTAAATACCTGCGCAACTCGGCCCACCTTGATCCCTAAGACCAAGGATGTACACAAACTTTACAACTATAAGAAATGCACCAGGAGAGAAATGCGGTTAACTGCACAGATCAGAGACTATGAAATGGATCGGGTTAACTTAGATCTTGGATCGGATGCCAACATCTTACCAAAAAAAAATTGGAAATGAATGGGAGAGCCTAAATTTGAATGGTCTACTATCCAGCTGCAAATGGAAAATCAATAGAAAATCATCCCTCTGGGTAGGTTACAGAAGTTCATGGTTGAAATTGCAGGGGTCAGGGTCCTAGCCGATTTTGAAGTAATATAAATAGTTGAAGACACAGACCCCTACGCTGCGCTCCTCGGGCTAGACTGGGAAATAGACATGGGGGCGGTCATGTCTCAAGAAACATAGCATGGTGTTCAAAAACAAAGGTATGTGTGTCATATTACCCCTAGATCCAGCAGAAGGTACGTGGTATATAGAGCCAGCCTATGCAAAGGAGGAATTAGATCACATTTATAAGATAACTGCGTAGGATGAAGATTGGGTTAACCCCATGGATGAAGGAATGCTATGTTGGGAAAAGGACAGTGAATGTTTTTCCGACTCCGATGAGGAGTTGAAGAATTGGCAAGGTCAGTTGCATGAGGTTTCAGCTCTTTGCAGCCTTCAGACCATCAGGAATTTCCATTGCATCTCTGCCACAGAAAGAACCTTGCCCTGCCAGGAGGATGCAGGTGATAATAAGTAGCCTGAGAAACCTAAGATTCCCACAGAACGCAGGCCCAAAGCACTACCGCTAACCTGATGCGAAGCACCTATGCATGGACCTTTATTCTTTACTCAAGGGAAGTATTGGAGTAGGGTGATCATGCATATAGAAACCCTAGTGGCCAGATGGGCTCCAAGGTCAGTTGACCTACATGGATACCTGTTGACATGAAACACTCAAGGGTGCAATCAACCCTTGCCTGACCAGACTTACCAGGGTACCACTAACCTAAGCACGCGTAGGATTACAGACCTGTCTACAACCATGTATATCCGAGAGAATAAGGATTGTATGACGCAGCCTTCTCACACAAGGACGTCCCGCCCACGAACAACGTAAAGGCCTCGAAAAGACTGCCGATCAACTTGCAGGTACACCTCACGTCAACGCTCATTCAAGGTATGCAAATGACCTCCAAATATCATCCATGGTCTAACATTCCATGGACACGACCTTGGGCACAAAGGACAACCGTCAGCACATCCTGATTTAATGAGAAAAGACACTTGCGAGCACGAAAAATAGGCGGCATATCATCAATGCAGCCATTTATGATAAGCACGATCCGACAGATCAAGGGTACCTGCCACGCACGAACTACCTCGCCATTAAACAGCTTTGGCTGGGGCACAGATGGTTGGAACACTTAGGGTCAGGCTATTTATTCACCCTTCAACAGGCTTTGGCTATCTGCATTCTGGTTTTTTGTATTCATCCAGACTGTCTGTAATGCTCGTCTCTCTGTTAAAGAGATGGACCCCAACCCGCCCAAGGAACTGTTAAGAGGACCTCGGGATGCTGAGTTCAGTAATAGGAGTGCACACGGGCTTCCAATAGAAGGGATTATCTGTGAACCATGCCTAGTAGGAACGTTGTAGTACTGGGAACTACTGCTACTTCTCCGCCATTTCCAAACGCCGCCCACTAGAAGCAATGTATGTTTACTGCCTTGCGCTGCCATAGTTCGCACTCCCGACCCAATTACTGGGGACGTTCAAGTAGACTTAGCACAACTATCTAGTACAGAGTTACAAGAACTATCCTCCAGAGTGTTGTGAGAGGCTCGCTGTGGTGACCGAGATAGGCGACAACAGTATGACATGCCTCGAGAAGAACGAGCCCAACGGATTTTCCTAGTCACTGATGCAATGCATATTATTCAGGAGCAGCTGGTGCAGGGAGTCCAATTGGTAGAAATGGCTACATAGCTATGAATGGCAGTACAGCACCATCCCATGCTTCAACATGTCCAACGGGAATTACAGAAGACAGAAGCTGTTATGGAGCAATTGCTGGCCTCCACACCTTCCCCTGTCTCCATGCAGTGCCTAGCCGCCATGGACAAGATTGAGGACCTTCACCACTCCAAGAAGGCTGTTTGAAAATGGTTGAAGCCTTGGTCTGATACCGCACTCCAACTTGCACATGATGCTCAGTCTGCCATCGCACGCCTCCACCGGTTGTTAGAATGGGTTGTTGTGGATACAAATGGGCCTGCTTCTCTGGCATTGGCCAACATTTCACAACACGTTGTGGCCCAAAGTCATGATGTACTCCCTCCACATTTTCGCAGACTGGCTACCTTGCGTGCGCAAATCGAAGCCGTACTAGTTCAGTGACTTGGGACGAGTCAGAAGATTGTGTTGGGGGACTGTTGGAATGGGGTCTCCTAACAAGCTGCGAAACTGGTCCATTTTGATTATTTTTTACTATATTTAGTATAGCGCAGGGGTTTTGGGGTGGGTCAAAGCCTCAAACGCATTGTAATGGGTCAAAGGGTAAACTAGGGGTCCGAAAACCATGGGTTGTAGACCATAGGAACATTGAGGCTAGATTGTTATAAATAGAGGTGCATTTTGGATTGTAAAGGATAAAAATTGATGAGCTATTGATGCGATCTGTTGTTTAATCTATATGTTTGGGTTTTTGGGAATGGACTCCTGCTGGCTGTGTGCGCAAAGATCCTAGTCCAGCTATGTGCGGACCCTGCTGCTGTGTGCACAGGTTGGGAAGGGAATTGTAAGGAAATATTGATGAATGAATGAATGCAAAGGATTATTAGAGATCTAAATATGTGAGTGTTGTTGTATGCATTGCTGACAATTGATGTGTTATGTATTTTTTGTCTTTTCGCTACGAAGGTCTGTGTATTGAAAGCTTGGATCTAGATCTGTTCTGCTCTGTTTATATAATGTTGTGTTTATGTTATAGAAAGCATATAATTATAGATATAGTGCACATGGATGCAATTAGATACATAATTAACCCTGCGAAGAAATAGGGTAATCTGAAAATTACGGAACAGAATGCAACTCTGCTTGCCTCACCCTTCCTTTATCAGGGTGCGGAAACCTGGTTCTAGCACCCACCCATACTACTTCAGGTGAGATTGTGACCTACGGAAGTAGGTCACTGCCGAAAGGGCCAGTAGTATAGGAGTTTGTTGGTAAACCTTTCACACTGAACCTGGGTCAGGACCCCTCAAGCCAACATAATCCATATATGAAACAAAACAAGTTTAGGTGGACCTAAAGAGCAATCCAGAATTCCTTAAGATGACCAAATGGAGGAAAACATCAAAGCTATAACAAATAGGAGGACTGAGGTGCCTCAAAGAGCATGTCTCAACCTATAATTTTATGATTTATAGAAACCAAGAAGGATGAAACATAATGATAACAAGGAAACATAAACAAGTTAAGAAGACATCACCACTCACTGTAATATCCCAAAATGGGGATGCAGCAATAGATGAACACAAAATTGGAAATAGTAGTGTAAATCAACTCATTAACATTGGAGACCAATATGGAGACATATCATCATGTATTATATCAGAAAATCAATACAAAATAGTGAGGCATGAATCATATACAATGAGGGAACAAGCCTCCCATAAGCAATCACTCCTAAAACTGAACTGCTGCTACAATAAAAAATGGCAGATGACTGCTACAGTGCAATTATAAACACACTGATACAGAAAAATAATTTAGAAAAGATGTAGGGCTGTTATATGCCTCAAAAGATATGCCCAATACAGATCTAGGCTCAATACAAACTCCTACAAAGAACCCAAAAAGGGTTTTCAGAGATACACCATATACAAGATAGGATCTAAAGCCTAATGGTTGAAGATTCACTGCAAACTGAAGAAAAAGAGTGTATAAGTCTGAAATATAATATATCTGATGTAGATCCCCTCAAAGGTCTCCTCCCATGAAAGGATGAACCCCTCAATCACAAGAAAACACTGCAAGGAACCACATGATCTTCCACTGAAGTTGCCCTCCAAAATAATGCAATTCCTAGCTAGAAAAATGCTGGAAATGATGGGAAATATATGGCCTGATGCCAAATATCTGAAATATTCTCAATAAATCTCCAAGAAGATATCCCAAGATAAGGAAACATTCCTCATATGAGAAACTAGCTCAGAAAGTGGGATTCTAAACCCTCCACTGTTGCACCTTGCAACACAGCACAATAACCTGCAGAAACTGCAACAATGAAGAAAGTTGTATCTTAGACTGAAAACCTAATTGCAAAAATGAATAAAATACTCTTCCAAGAGGCCTCTCAAGGAAACAGGTGGGATTCCTGCTCAGGAACACCTGGTGCTAAACAGTGCAGCAACCTTGCTAAACAGCGCAACAACCTTGCTAAACAACAAGAGGAAGCAATAGTCTAAGTAGACCAATGTCAAAATAATAATCCAAAACATGCGCTCAAATGGCTGCCATCCTCTTCCTTAAATATAATATGAGCTTTCTTGCCCTTGGCCCCACTCAATTAGGTCATTTACTTCATGAGATCCGTCTCCCTCCAAAACTACGTTATTCCTCAATTAATTTCCACTCCTCCATAACAACGCTATTGACTTGGTCAAATTTGACTAAATCAACATGATCCAACCCTACTCACACTTGGAGGTGCTTTATTTAGCTGCTGAAAAATGTCTCCTTTCACATTTGAAGTGTTTTTATTGCTGCTAAGGAGACTGATGGGCCTCCCCACCCACTTATTCACCTACCTAGTGACAAAACAAACTATAATATTCCATTTAGGTGAAGGCTAAATTTTTGGAATATTACAGTCCTCCTCTCCAAAATGTTGCTTTTCCTAAAAAAACTGTATAAGAAGATAAAATTTTCTCCCCTCCTTCTCTTATGGCCTCCTCTTGAATAGTCCCCACCACTGCTCAAATTAATCTGCAATAAATCTGCCCTCCAACATTTCCTCCCAAGTATGCAAAACCAAATGGCTCACATCATGAAAAGGTGGAAGGTGTAAGTGGAAACCTTCTTATTGTCCAATGGTATTCTCAAGGTAGGAGTGATGACAAGCATAGGGGATCTCATTCCCAATGAGAAACTCCCAAACCCATGCTATCATCCAAATGAAATGAGCCATTCTAGGTAGCTCATCAAAAGGATCCTCAACCCCCGGTTCATGCAATGTATTGGGGCTGCATGGAGAGATTAGATTCTTCCAGCCAAGTTGTTTCTCTCTCCATTTATGGTATGTATGGGGCTGTTTCTGATCTTGGGCTAAAATGAAATGGCCTCCAAGAATGGCCCAAGTTACCCCACCAAACAATCCAGCCATGAAGTGCCTCTAAAAACTCAAGCTCTCCAAATGGCTCCTCCCACGTGAAGAAAAGAGATGTAGTATGGAAATCATGGTTTTCCCATTGTTTCTCCTGAAGCATGCAACATATAAATTAGGGAGAATAATACCCCCAATGGGCACCTCCAACTCTTGTCCCACTCTCCAAACAAAGCTTCCCATGAACATAGAAACATCAGCAATATATGGAAGAAAAAACCAATGAAAACAAGTTGCCATATGACAATCGGAAAGTGGATCATAGTTCCACACACGGAACCAATGTATTGCATCCCTTACCTACCTCAAATAAAAGAACAACAAGTGCTTTTCTAGCCACTTGTTTGCTTCCACAAACATCCTACAAGATAGGATCAAGAAAATAAAATGTGGTTCCAATGGTGCACACCAAGAATCACGTGGATTCACCCACAAACCACCAAAAGGATAGCCAATATCGATGCTACATTTGGCCTCAAGTAAATCATAATATAATGTATAAGAAGGAATGATCCTCCTTAATACAACATCTTTCTTATAAAAATTAAAGAAGTACAAATCATAATGCAAAATCTACCTTCTCCACCATGTACTTTGGTCCTTGAGCTGAAATGTCTCAACTCGAAATTCTCCCTCACTCTCAATGAGTAGGGAAGTGGCTATGCCAACCTCTCCATCAAAATCTGGGCTATGCATCTATCCATATGTTGAAATATATCATGCTGGATGCCCTCCCAAGTGAACTCCTCCATCAAAAAATGATATGCAACAAAGTGCATAGAAAGGAAGTCCTCATGTGCTGCATGTAGCAGCTTCTCCTTGAGCTCAGAATCTTTAGTCAAGAAGAATCTGCCATAAGAATATATGACCACATCATCCACCACATATTTATCATCTCCATCCGGGTCATCAAGAATCATGCAAGCACCAAGATCCTTGGAGTACTCTACCAAGAGTTGAGATCTCCAATATGGATCAATCCTCCTAAGAGACAACGCTGAAGATCTAAAATGTGGAGCTCCCTACATGCTGTTTTCTACTCCTTTGATATCCCCCATGCCAAATTCATCCTCCAAAGTGTTTCCATGCCCATCATGCATCTACTCATGCTCAAATAGAATTGGTGATCTTTGGAAGTTGGCCTCCCATGAGAAGCTCTCATCTAAAAATAATCTTCTGATATTGGCCAATGTAAGCATGAGTGGCCTCCATCTAATCCAATGTAGGGAGGATCCCTTCCTCAAAGGAAGTACCCTCTATTTCTCCAAACCCATGGAGCATCTCCCTTGTACCATGAGGGTGGCATCCTCCATCACTACAGTAACTTCTGTCAGCGCAGTACATATAGCGAGAGTGGGTGATGCTGAAAATGGGAGAATGTCTCCCTCCTCCTTGAGTCCACCCCAAACTCTCTGCGCTGTAATAGATCCCTTCAAAGTATCCACCCCTCTAAGATCTAAGAGTGGCACTATCCAATGTGAAGCATTCCTCATCATCTCCTGATCTAGTGGTCTCCCTGGTGGAATTCCTCCATGTAATGAGACATCAATGACAAGAGTAGACTGTACACATGGATGGAAAACCTTGTCCCTGTTCTTACAACGCAAATCAGTCTGCCTCTTCTTTGCATTAACCCTATGAAATTTATAGGGGTGTTTTCTCCTCATCATGTGATGCTGACCTTCCTCCCTACCTTCTCCTTCCATATACAATTCTTCACAATCATGTTGTTCATTGATTGTGCCTTGATATCCACATATGAGATCCTGGGGAATTCCTTGCAAAGACACAAGAATCCCTCTTGTTGGAGCAAGTGCTCCATCTACCCTTGCATGAGGTGCCAGATATGCTCTAGATATGACATCATTGTTTCCCCCATCCTTCTCTTCCTCTCCAATAGGAATGGGAGTCACCTTATCAATAAGAGGATCCTCTCTTGGAAAAGGGATCTTCATGCCCTCTTGTTCAAGATCATGGGATAGAGTTCTTGCTTCTAGCAAAGTATTATGCAAGATGTGATCCTCTTCAACATTCTTCTGAAGTGGATTTGAGTTCATAGGTTCCTCCATCATATGCAAAGGTTTTTCTTTTTTTGGTTTGTTTGGTTCCACCAATGATGTTTCAGAATGTTTTCCATCAAACCTTTCCACTAATCTCTCAGTGAACTTTGCATAAGAATAAATATTTACATTTCTTAATGAAAAATACTCAAATATCCATCGAGCATAGGCCTTACCTCCAAAATGCAGCGCTGCAACTTTGATGGCTTCATCTTCAAAAACTTAGTGCTGCTGCAAATAGGTGCGTAACTCCTCCACCCAAGATCTAGCTAAACATGTTGGTGACCCATCAAAAGTAGATAGGAAAAATTTTCCCTTGTCGTGCTTCTTTCTCCTCTCCACCTTGATCTTGCAAAACTATTGGAAGGTGATATGATCTCTAAACTTATTAGTCTGAGACTCATATTCTTGTAGATAATCACCAAGAGCTTCCCTTCTAGGCATTTATTCTTCTCCCATCTCCCTCGTAGAAGATTTGGGCATATGACTGCGCTGTGAATCATAGTGTGCAGTTGCATGCTCACACACATCATGTGAAAATCTAGAGTTGGATTTAGATCCAAACTCCTTTGGAGATTCTCTCTCCCTTCTCATCTTCTTGAGATATCCCTTGATATTCTACATATTTTGAAAGAGAAGCTTTGAGAGCTCCTCCTCCTCTCTTCCTCCAAATAATGGAGTCTTCTTTTTGTTTTTTCTGTACATATCCTCTTCCAGTGAAGAGATTCTCCTCATGGTGACATATTGGCTAAATGCACAGTCTGAGCCAAGATTATGCTTCGATACCACTGCAATATCCCAAAATGGGGATGCAACAATAGATGAACACAAAACTGGAAATAGCAGTGTAAATCAACTCATTAAAATTGGAGACCAATATGGAGACATATCATCATGTATTATATCAACAAATCAATACAAAATAGTGAGGCATGAATCATATACAATGAGGGAACAAGCCTCCCATAAGCAATCACTCCTAAATTTACTGAACTGATGCTACAATACAAAATGCCAGAAGACTGTGACAATGCAGTTATAAACATACTGTTACAGCAAAAGAATGTACAAAATATGTAGGGCTGTTATATGCCACAAAAGATATGCCCAATACAGATCTAGGCTCAATACAAACTCCAACAAAGAACCCGGAAAGGGTTTTCAGAGATACACCCTATACAAGATGGGATCTAAAGCCCAATGGTTGAAGATTCAATGCAAATTGAAGAAAAAGAGTGTATAAGGCTGAAATATAATAGATCTGATGTATATCCCCTCAAAGGTCTCCTCCCATGAAAGGATGAACCCCTCAATCAAAAGAAAACACTGCAAGAAACCACAAGATCTTCCACTGAAGCTGCCCTCCAAAATAATGAAATTCTCAGCTGGAATAGCGTTGGAAATGATGGGAAATATATGGCCTAATGCCAAAGATCTGAAATATGCTCAAGAAATCTCCAAATAGATATCCCAAGAGAAGGAAACCTTCCTCCTATGAGAAATTAGCTCAGAAAGTTGGATTCTAACCCCTCCACTGTTGCACCCTGAAACACAACACAATGACCTGCAGAAACTATGCTGATGAAGAAAGTTGTAGCTTGGCCTGAAAAAATGATTGTGGAAATGAATACAATACTCTTCCAAGAGGCCTCTGAAGGAAATAGGTGGGATTCCCGCTTGGGAACACCCGGTGCTAAACAACACAGCAACCCTGCTAAACAAAAAGAGGAAGCAATAGTCTAAGCAGACCAATGTCAAAATAATAATCCAAAACATGAGCTCAAATGGCTTCCATCCTCTTCCTTAAATAGAATATGAGATTTCTTGCCCTTGGCCCCTCTCAATTAGGTCATTTCCTTCATGAGATCCATCTCCTTCCAAAACTGTGTTATTCCTCAATTAATCTCCACTCCTCCATAATAGCATTGTTGACTTGGTCAAAGTTGATTGAATCAACATGATCCAACCATGTTCACACTTGGAGGTGCTTTATTTAGCTGTTGAAAAAAGTCTCCTTTCACACTTGAGGTGTTTTTATTGCTGCTAAGGAGACTGATGGGCCTCCCCACCCACTTATTCACCTACCTAGTGAAAAACAAACTATAATATTCCATTTAGTTGAAGGCTAAATTTTTGGAATATTGCATTCACCAAGCTAAGGAATCCTGCAAACAAGCTTCTCCATCATTAATCCAAGCAAGCCATTCATCAAATTCACAAAACCAATTTCTTCTCCAAACTCATAGAAACCATGTATTTCTCTCCAAGCTCATCAAAAGCCAGCAAAATACATGAGGGCCTCATTCTCTATTTATGGAGAAAAGGAGGACTAAAACCCTAAATATGGTAGGAAAATGTCAAATTCAACCATAAATGTCATTTATGGCCAAGAGACCATGCAAGGCCCAAGGCACATAATATCCTAAGAAATAAATGCCAAAATAACTATTTTCACCTAATTCTAGAGTGTTTTGCCTAAAAAAACTCAAAAATATCAATTTACAATAAATGAGTGTGTTTTTTTTACTTTTGGTCCAAAACACACTTAGATAGCCTCTGTGCACAGCGCCACTTCAGCAGAAGATAGGGTCTTTTGTGACTAAAATTTGGACCCCTTCCTAATGCCAGATTTGGCTCTGTGATAGCTCGTTGGAAAGCTTGATGGGTCTACTTTCCAGAAATACTTGATTTTTCTTGAATGAGTGTCATTTTCCTATCCAAAAACCCATTCTTCCAACACTGCTCTGTGCGCAACACCTTCCTTGAAAATGAGGTAGAATGGTCAAAAATGTGGTATGTTTTGACCTTTTGGGGGGTCAAAACTGCTCCAAATGATCTGAAATTTTGTGAGTAGACTGCTGATGATTAGAGGAATAAAAAAAATGGAAGTTTTCAAGCTGAGGATGCATGAGATTTGTGTGCAACACCAAGGGTGTTGCGGACAGAGGCCTCAAAGTTTCAAAAAGACAAAATTTTGTTCAATTTTGCCCAAAATTGGTGGAGTGGTCCCTCAAGAGGTCTTGGACACCTATTGTAAAGCATAAGCCAAAAATCCAAGGCTATCATGGCTTTTTTTCTCCTTTAGTGTTTTATTTTTAAGCAATGCCTTCTTGAGCTTTTCCCTAGCAATTTGATTTCTGAGGGCATATTGTTTAGTCATTTTCCTTTGGAGCTCAAGGGCCTTGTTTGCCTTCTCCATTTTATCTTCTAAATGCATATTGGCCCTCTCAAGACAAGGCTCCCTATCAAACTCTATGTCTCTTTCAAGTAGCTCACTGATAGGAAATTTCTCAGCTAGGGAAAATTCTTCCTACCTCTCTTTGGCCAAGGCTTTTCTCAGCCCAATGGTCCTTGTCATCTTTATAGGCTATTATTCTTCTTCTTCTTCACTTTCTGGATGAGTCCTCTTGTAATATTCTAATTGCACCTTTGCCTTTATGGCTTGTCTCTAGGCCTTGAGTGCCTTTACCTCATAAATTTCCATGTGTGCACTCCTTTTCCGGTTCTCTGAATCTAAGAAATCATACTTGTACTTGGCTCTATCCAACTCTGCCTGAAGATCTCTTATTTGGGAATTCTTACTTTGGAGAAGAGACATAGAGATTTTCTCTTCTTCCTCATTATCAATATGTATAAGTTCAAATTCTCTTTCTTCATCATGTTGATCCTCAACATTTTCATCCATTTTTTCCTTACCTTTGTCCAATGGTTTGATAGCTGGAGAAGAGATGGCCCCTTGCCTTTTTGAGATAGTAAACACATCCCTCTTCCCCCTATGGTATGAAAAATTATAAGGTCTAATGATTTCTTCTATAGGGTCCTTGTGATGAATGTTATCATCTATTGGAAAGCCTTCTTTCTCATCTTTTGGAATGTTGTGTGTAGCCTCCTCTTTCATCTCACCCTCATTGCTAGGTCTCCCATCACTTTGTACATCATCATCTTGTTCATTGGGAGAGCTATGAGCCTCACTGCTGCCTTCAAGATTCTCATCATTATCACCCTCCTTGTTGTCTTCAATGCTGTTACCTTGGTCTTGGATTTGATCATCAACCTCTGTATCTACTTCACTTTGTTCTTTTTCATCATTAGAAGGTTTATCTGTGTCACGACTATCATGACTACTGTCATGATAGTCATGACTTTATCCCTTGCTATCTTGCTCATCACTGACTGTCCTATCAAGGTTATTTTATTTATCATTGTCCCTTTCATCAAATTTTGTTTGTGCCTCACTGTTTTCCTCCTCTTGATCTTCTATTTCCTCATTATCATCTTATGTTTCTTCATGTTCATTATCTTCATCCATATTGTCACTATTTTCACTATGACTAGGCTCATTGTCATGCTCATGCACATTTTCCTCTTGACTTTCATGTTCACTTTCTTGTTGACTGTCATCCTCCTATTCATCATTTGTGCTCACGTACTCTGTCTCATCCTGAACCTCATCAGTTTCAACTTGTTCATCACTCTGCTCATCATTAGGGTCTTCTTCTTCATCTTGGGATGGATCATTTGTATTTGTATCATCACTGCCTCTTTCTAATCTATCACTATCTTTTTCTTCATAACTGTTGTGCTCACTTACCTCTTCTTCATCAACATTAACCTCCTACTCTTCTTCATTAATCTCTATCTTGGCCCCACTACTTTCATCATTTTCACCATCATCTTCTTGTTCATCATTTCTACTATTATCCCCTTGTCCATCCTTACCACTGTCATCTTCTTCATTTGATGCATCATGAGACGAAGAAAGAGGTAAGTTTTCTTGTGGAGAAGGCATGGGTGGAGGTGATGAACATGATCTCTGGGGGGTGATGGAGGAGTGGAGGTAGGTGGGTGTGAAGTGGAAGGAAAATTTTACTGAATGAAGGCTTGGGGATTTTCAAATACATCATGTGAGATAAAAACTTCCCAAGGGATTCCCTGCTGCTCTAGCTGGTGCAAAACAATCATCTTAACTAAGGAGTGGTGAAAAAGGCTTTGCATTTGGTGGGCATAAATCCTTTTGTTGACTACTGAAGCCATTTTCTAAATGCTTTGGTAGAGATAATATGGTAGGTTTAGCAATTTAACCCTGGTGAAGTGCATTAGTAGCCTTATGTCATATGAATAAAGCCTAGAGTACCTCCCCTCACAAGTGAAGTACTTGATGATCTGCCTCATCAGTGGGGCATATATATCTAGCAGGTGGGAGAAGGGGAAAAAATTCTTGTAGCCCTGTTGATACCTAGGTTTGAGGAAGGGCTCATAGTAGCTTAATGCAAATTTTTTCTGTTTGAACCATCTCTCACCCACATCTGGTATCCTTGTGGCTTTAGCAATAGATTCAGATGATAACTCCTGCTAGGTTGGGCTGGTGGTTTTGTAGGATGAGAATAAACAACCTAGTCAAATCTGAGTAGTTTTGGACCTATTTAACCCTCTCAGAGAACTGATAGCATCCAACATCTTGAAAACATGAAAGGATCATGGGAGAAGAGGTGATTTGAATTGTATCCAAGGGCTCAAACCTATTAGTTCTTCCTCCCTTGTGTTTTGGATTGATAGGTCCTTGGCCTTCATCACTACTAGTATTTACCTCATCTTCGGACATAGTGGCTGATTATATTCTTGAACAAAATGGTTTTTAGATTGGCGAGAGCTTTAGGTCTAGGGAGGAAAAATGAGTGATGGTGGGGGAAAATTTTAACAAATGTAGGAAAAATGGAAGAAGTCTAGGAATAATTTCAGAGTTTAGAAGGAGGCTTAGCTTGTACTGAGTGTATTTATGCTAATGATCACTCTCCAACTGGTAAATTTTTCCCTAGAAGGTCAAATGAGTGCTTGCCATGAAGATTAGGGTTTTTAGCCAATTTAGGTTTTGGTTACCCTTCTTTGATTATGGGTGCAAAGAAAATATTTTTAGGGCAAGGAAGAGTGACCACCAACCTCTTCAAACTTATGCAGAAGCCTGGGGCAAATCTGAGGAGAAAAAGAGTGATTTTGGCCACTTTTTGGCAACTTTGGCCAAATCTGCTATGTGCACAGTGCCACCTGACTGACCATTCGGTCGTGCCTTCCCTGTGTGTTGCGCCGGGTTGGGTCGGGCTGTTGGCAGGCCTGTGCGCAGCGCTAGGGAGGATGTGGGTGCCTCGGGCGAGTTATCAGGCCTGTTGGGCGTTCCCTGTGCACATCATCGTTGAATGGTGGGTAAGTCGGGCTCCGAACTAGGCATGTGCACAGTGCCACTGCCTGTGCGTAGTACCATCCCTTCAATTCGTAGCAAAATTATTTTTAGCACTACCTCTTCTGCTTTGTGTGCAGCATCAAAATCTCTGTGCGTAGTGCCTCCGTTTGTGCGCACCACCTAGAACTTCAACCAGTTTTGCAGAAAAAACCATAAAAAATGATTCAATGGCTCTCCTTCTTTCCTACAAAGACAAAAATTAGTTGGGAAGAGGGAAAGAAGACCCTTATACTTCTTTTTGAAAAATAATTTCATGACCAAACCCACTTTTCTAATTTTTTTTTTCCCTTCTTTCTTTTTATTGACTTTTTGGTATTTTTGACCTGTAGGTGGCAGAACCCTTAGAAAAAATGGTTTTTTGCTTTGGCTGGAGAATTTTGATGTTTCCCCTTAGATTTAAAAACTCTTTAACAAGCCTAAACTGTGCCTCTTTCCCACATTTGGAAACCTGAACCAATTCTTTAAAAAGCAAAAGGACTTTTGACAAAGTTTTGAGGAAAAGGACAGACAGTGACATTAGTTCTCTTTGAACGTCTTCTCCATTTTATCCTTTCCATGAATTTCAAGGCTTGTAAATAGTAAAAATGTGATCATTTTGGAACCTTCACCTTGGAGTCTTCAGTCCTGTATATTTTATGCCTTTTATTTGCTTGGTGGATGAGATTGAAGAGAAGCAATTTTCTCTTTTTTAACTAACATTATGTCATGTTTTTACTTTGAAGCAGTGAAAACCTCTTAGTGTGAAAACCCTAGTAGTTGGCATCAACATTTCCTTTAGTCTTCATATGTGCCACCATTGTGATAAACATTAGGTTTGTTTGACCTTATCAATCTTCCTGTAGGTAGCCATCTTTGACAGTCCTGCAGAAGTGTCATTCATGGCTAACTATCTTTTGCAGAATATACTTTTGATAAGGAAACCCTTGTTGGAGGCTTATCTACTTTTTAGACCAACTACATGTTTTTTCCTTTGATCATTTTGACAGTGATATATCTCTAGTGGGAAAAGTTAGCAGTTTAAACCATTTTGTGTCTCCCCTTGGCCACTTCTATTTTTGCAGGTGCCTACACAACTTTAACCTTTGATCCCTTAGTGCCTTTTTTGGAATTTTGACACCTTATTTTCCCAATAGTAAACTCATGTCAGTAATGATTTTATCCTTTGGCACTTTACCTTATGTCTACCTCCTTTTGATCTTCTTTAATGCCTCTGACTGTACCTTGAAAAGTCAGGCCCTTGTACTGATACCTTTCACTAGTTCACTTGTTTTGCCAAATCAGTCACAAACCCTGATTCTCTTCAAACATAGGCCTTGCTACCATTTTATTTGTTGTGGATGCCTTCAGTGGTGATTTCACCCTATTACCTTACCTCTTTTCTAGGTTGATGGTCATATTGATCTTTTTGCAGTAATATGAGCAAGGGCAGCTGTCCCTTGCAGAAATTGTGCATTAGGCTAAGGAGGCCTTTCTTGAATGACCCTTTGATCAATTTTGGACAAATTCATTTGTCCCTTTTCTTCTTTGAATGTAGTCTCTTTACATAGGAAAAAAATATATTTTAGGATACCAAATCCACCCTATGACTTGTGAAACCCTAGGTGACCTAGTGGAAGGTTCCTTGGACTTGGATTTGGACTAAAAACTTAGATTTTGGGGTCATCAAGTGTAAAACAAAGTTTATGATAAACTGATCTATTGAATATCCAAAATGCAATGTACTTGATTTAGCTAAAGAGGCTAGAGAGATAGTTTTGAGACCATCAATGTTTGGGGTATTTTTTGGAAGACACAATAGAGGTGTTTGATTGGTGGCCTTAGGTAGCAGTGGAAAAAAAAAACAGAGGATTTGGGCCAAAGGTGAAAAAATATAGACAAAATGAGTTACATGAGGCCCTAATGGGTTTTCTGGGACTGGTAAGCAGAGCTTGACATGATGGAATGATAAAATAGTGAAAAATTATCTTAAGGATGATGAGGGCAGTGAGATTTCTAGAACTCACAATGTTCATGAACTTTGTTTTTAGAAATCTAGGGAAATAATTTAGTCATCTATGAAGGCAAAAAATTGCTAACGACTAACACAAGAAGCACCAAAATAATCACATATTATTGTTGTCAAAAGAATTCTTCGATATCTAAAGGGCATAGAAGAATATGGCTTGTGGTATCCCAAGGGTAACAATCTCATTATTCAAGCCTTTACAGATGCAGATTGGGCAGGAAGCATTGATGATCGTAAGAGTACAAGTGGAGCAAAATTCTATCTAGGTGGTTGTGTCATATCATGGTTGAGAAAAAAGAAAACCTCAATCTTGTTATCTACAATGGAAGCAGAATACATTGCAGCGGCATCATGTTGTACTCAAGTCCTTTGGATGAAACAAACTTTGCAAGATCTTCAAGTACAATTCAGTGAGCATATTCCCATATTCTGTGACAACAATAGTGCCATCAACATCTCCAAGAATCCTATCATGCATTAAAAAAAAAACACATTCCAATGAAATATCATTTTGTTAGAGAACAAGCCATTGAAAAGAATATCAAACTTGAGTATGTTGGTACAAAAGAAAAAATCGTTGATATTTTTAGTAAACCTTTACCTCGTGAAGAATTTGAATATCTTCGCCAGAAGCTTGGGATTCTCCAAAGTTCTCATTATATTTTCCTTATTCATATTCTAAAGGGGGAGTGGAAGTGTGTACAGGTCCGCAGGATGGTTGTGTGTCAGGGGGAGTTACCTTTTCCATTTATGTCAAAGGGGGAGAGAATGTTGTAGGAAGAGGTGTCATGATCGCAGGGGGAGTACTTGTGTTGCCATCAATGCCAAAGGGGGAGATTGTTGATCAACGACTGTCATTGATGTCAACCCAAGCAGCATCGGGGGCTACCCCAATATTTCATGGGAGTTTTGATCTACCAAATTACTATATTCCAGGTCAAGAATGTTTTTGATGGTTTCTTCTTGTCGATATGTTTCCGTTGATATATGGCACGCTACGTAATTATTCACGGTTTGAGAGATATTCATGTTTGAAGTTTGTAACCCCAGTTAGTGGGCTAAAACCCCATGGGGTTGTGGCATGGATCATTGAAAAGTCATAATTAATATTTTTTAAGCTCCTAAAATCCCTCCCATGATCACTTGTTGAATCCCCTTTCGACCTAATCATTTATATAAATTGTGATCCTCATATCTTCCTTATGTAAGGGATTTCGCCATCTGAAATAAGTCATCATGGAATTTTCGCTCTAACATTGTTTATACGAAGGTTCAAAAGCTGAAATTTGTATGAGGCGTAACTGAAATCCTGAGGAAGATCTTAAGAAAATTTCAATTCAAGGTGTGCAATAGTTTCGCATATATGATCTTTGAAGTCAATGTTTTTACAGGCTCCTGAAATTCATCTCAAAGAAGTGACCTTTGGAAAATCATCATAACTCTCTCTCTGAGTATCGGATTGGGATTTTGTAAAAATTGGCAGATAGTGCACGAACTATAGTTTTCACTCTATCAATTTTAGAGCCTAATGAAGAAACAATGACATGTGGCACGTCGTACACGTTTTCTCTACTGAAACAGTCCATAATTAGGGCATTGTGAAAGATTGGGCATAACTCTCTCTTGAAGAATCCAAATTGGGTCAGACCTATGTGCATTTGTGTTCCTTTTTTTTACTGTTATCAGTGTACAAGCAGTGATAATAATTGAAGATTAACTAATGCTCTAATTGAAAGGAATATTGATTCACCCCCCCTCTCAGTATTTCCAACAAGCATTGCTCTAACATACCTAGGCGAGCTCACCATTGTAGAAATTGAAGCACTTGTACAATTAATTGATGTACATAGGGTCTAGTGTGCCAGTAGGATGATAGAAAAATCCACAAACACCCCCACTCTATAAATCCCCAAAAATTCATGAGATGAGATCAAGGAATAAAGCATCAACACAATTTGGAATCCAGTCAAAGAACTTCACGATATAATAACTACGGGAAATCAAGACTATATTGAATACTAGTTTCACTCTGTTGTTTGATCGCAACATCACTCCATACTTCAGCAATTCTTGGCACCATCCTTAACAGGGAATTTGGTCTCTCATACCCTAGTACTCATTATCATACATCTTTCAATTATGGGTATGTGCAAACTTGAAGCCTTATTTCAAAAATTGCTTCATTGAAGGTAGTCCTATACGTAAGTATATTTTATTTTTCAAGGTAGAATAGTGTAGTGCATAAAATAAAATAAATGAAGACATAATAAATAAATTTCTTTATATGTAAAAATAGTTGTTTTTGTTGCAACATGCTGTGAAATTTGACATCAGTGATTAATATTTGAATTTATTTATGTATGTATATGTGTTATATTGGAAAATGGAATTTCTACAAACACTCATATTCATTTTTATCACATTCTTGGAAAACTTTCTTGATTATCATATCTAATGGCTTGTAGGCTTGATGAAAATTATGGAAAAAAAATCGGGACAGTCATGTTTTAAGGGAGAAAATGGGCATATTTTCAAGACTTGTTTCTATTATACATGGCCCTTTATGTCTAATTCCTAACCCAATTTGAATCACTCGATTTTGACTTGAAAAGAAAAAATTATGACCAAAATAATGACAGGATGTCTAGTAGGTAGCTCAGGAACAGAGTTGGGACAGTTTGTCTTTGGAGGCCTAAATGACTAGATTTTGGAAACCTGTTTCTATGGGATATTCCCCTATGAATATAGTTTACAATGCAACTTGAATCACTTTATTTGGATATTTTAGGAGAAATTTATGACCACAATACTGACTATTTATTGTAAATCAACACTCTTGAAACTTTGTTTTCCTGACTCTTCACTAGCGTATTTGACCCATCAATTCTTATTTTCTTAAAAATATGTTACTATTGGGGATAAACACATGAATATAATTAAATATCCAATTTGAATTATTTCACTATGTTATCAAATGAAAAGGTTATGCTTAAAATATCAGTTGTTGGTATCAGCTGGAAAATAAAAAATGACTCTGTTATGCAGGTTGTTCTAAGAAAATTTAACATATCATTACATGGAATTTTTAAAACCTATTTCTATTGGAGAAATCTCCCTAAATTCAGTTTCATTTTGCTTTGGAATCACTCAAATCGGACGAAAACCAAAAAATATATTATTGAAACAATGATGGTCAGTATGGTTGGCCACCACTCTACCATAGGTAATAAATTATTTTTTCTTTGTTTATCTTTCCATGGATTTGTTTTACAGAGCAACTAGTTGTTATTTTTTTTTCATATGTCTTGAATTGGGAGAGCCCGAGGGTCTCTCTTCTTTCATGATTTTACATTTTATTGTAGGTAGATGCTCATTTTTTTTGCAAGTGCCAGGCGAGTAAATGAAGTCAATTTATGAACGAGTGATCTTCGAAGAAAATGATAATGAAATGAGAACATTTTCAAAGACATTTCTTCCCATGGAGAAAATAACATGAATACTTTTCATCACTTAATGGATTTATAACATGATAAGTGAGGAATTGATTTCCATTTGAATATCTAAGTCATTTCCGAAAAATCATTTTTCCATTCATTCACCATTCACAAACAACATTGTTGCAACGAAAATCATAACCATTGTAACTTAAGTTATTTATTTATTTATTGGTTTTTAATAAAGAGTCGTTTATTTTTTGATTTCTCTTATGTTTTTATGCTTCAAGTATTGTTTACTTCAAGGTCACATTCTTGTTTTGTTCTCAAAATAAAAGAATCGAGTTCTTAAGGTTTCACGATGATGTTACTCTGGAAAATATTTCTAAGTGTTGGATGTTGTTACACCGTCAATGCTATTACTCCATCACTGTTGTTACTCCATCACTGTTGTTACTCCTCTAGTGCTGTTACTCTGAAAAAGCTTCTAGTATCCGGTGTTGTTACTCCGGGAAATTTTCTAAGTGTCTGATGTTGTTACTCCTACGGTTATGTTACTCCATGGTGATATTTTTCTAAGTACTTGGTGTTGTTACTCCTCTAGTGTTGTTAATATTCCAAGGTAAGTTGCAAGGTATGTCCTCGACCGAATCCGTGGATTTCATTGGTATTTTACTTATGACATGACCAACTATGACTGATGACAGACATACTTTAGTTGGGGAGAGGTCTCATATTTAGTAATAAGGATGATCATTATGGCAAGTCTTTTCAAGAATGATTCACTCTTAATTCCTCATTATTTTGTAAGGTGACTAATCCTCCTTCATGTCACCTTCCTAACATCATTATTTTTTTTTTCCTTTCCATTTGCATGTTATTACCTAAGTCATGGTTGTTGTTACCTCAGTCACAAATATTTTTGTAAGGAAATTCTCACGTTGAATTCAACATATGTAGGTCTTTCTAATTTGTTTTTCTCTTTGGTGAATGCGAAATAATTTTAATGGTTTAGGCCCTCTTTGACATAACGATTGGGTAGTCAATTTATCTTTGTTTATTTATAAACATAATCTTATTTTTAAGGAACAATTATGCAAAGATGATTTCATCATGTCAGCTTTCAAATTTCCTAATTGGTCAAGTCCCTGATCTTGTAAAATTTATGATGATGACCACAAAATTGTATTTAAATATTTCCGCCATTATCTAATGAATTTTTCCTCAACCCCAATCTCAGCAATGAAAAATATATTTATCAGCAGTCATTTGAAGGTTATTATTTTTTGAGAAGAAAAAAAATCAAAGTTGAAAATAGTTACTATACAACTTTTTACACCATCCCTAGCTCTTAAGGAGCTGACCTACCACCCCATATATTAAGTAATTTTTTATTGATTAACAATAACCATAGTTTAATTTTAAACATGAATAGTCAACTAGAGGATAGGATTTCTCATCACGAGCCGACCTACCATGATCATAGGTCCTAATAAAGTGACATTATCACTGTTGGTCACCAAGCCACGGTAATGGCCTTTAGTCATAAAATTTAAGGACAAGAAGTCTCATCACGAGACGATTTTTTCATTTTTGTTAGCTCCCATGAATGGCATTGTTATTAACTGGTTACCATGCTAGAAAAATGAACTTCAGTTGACATATAAGTAAATTGAATGGCTTTTTGTAACTATGTACTTATTTCTAATAGATGGGACACTAGCATCTTAATAGGTTAAAATGAAATCCCTGTCAAGGCTATGGACGCTTGCTGGTAGCAGTGGCTATGCCTACGGTATAGAAGTTAATTTAATACTATAATCTACTTGGTTACCTTGCTTTCTCAAAGCCAATTTCCGATAAAGCTGACTATTGCATATACAAGATTTTTTGGAACTCATGGTTCATGGGGTAATATTTAATCGATTCTTAGATGATGGTGGTTATGGTTTATATCTATTATTGAGTTATAAATATTTACTTTACATGTCAGGGATGAAACTTTTAGGATATTTGATAGTTGACATTTTGTATCATCTAATCCATCATTCCTTTATTCTACAAGTATCATATCTTTAACCAAAGGTAGTTTCTTTTCCCAATCAGTCACCATTTATTCATAGCTTAACAACACCACTACTGTTTTGACGTGGAATAAAGAGGCCTAATTCTGATTTTGAATCCCAGGTAATTGGATAGACCTTGAGAAGCATAATTTTTGTGCTCATAACAACCAAATATTATGGGTATAGGGAATGCATCTTTTCTCTTCTTATTCATTATTATCCCGTGCCATTCACAATATGATTATGTCACTTTTATATGTAATGAGGTAATTGAGGTGATGAATTACTGATTAATAATACTCATGAGATGTTTTATAGATGACGAGGAAACTAATCAGTTTGGTGGAATGAAACATTGGTGCACTTTCTAATTACTTTTTCAGCTTTCATGACTTCCACCTTCCACATCACTTTCAGCATCAACTCAGCCTACATCAGCTTCAAAAAATTTCAATCCATAAATGTCATTCCACATTTTTACGGAGGAAAAACTTGAGGTAAAACAACATAAGATTTTTATTTATTAAAAGTTTAGCAGAATGTCATGAAAAACCATTGAGCATTATTCACCCATATTTTTTACCATTATTTCCCCTTCTTTACCACTTCCCATTTTTCAGAAACACAAAATCTTTCAGTTTGGGGAAGTGTTACTTTCATTATCATGAACATGACATTAATATTCTTTATCATCCATCGATCTCCTTATTCATTCACAAAATATATCTTATTTTATGTTCTTATACACCAATAAAAGATCTCAATAATGATCATAGTAACCACCTCAACTTGTTATCTAGTATAGCATGAGGACATGCTAATTTTCCAGTTTGGGGGAGAAAGAGTTGCTATGTTTCAAGAAAAACCAATTTTACCTACAACCATTTTGCTGATATATTGAAATTTAAAAAAACTATTTCAGCAAATCTGGTTTGTAATTTTTCAGAAAATGTTTAATGAAGTTTGTTCCTACTTGTATCATACTTTGTTGCAACTTCATATACATCTGGTTGAAAATGAAAATTATTATAGCTCCATTAATTGAACATCTATTATTTTAAGGAATCATTTAGGGAATAACCATTTTCTTCCATCAATATCATTAGTTGAGGTGCACATCTTGATTATTTGAATTACAGCTTGGCTAATGCAGAGGCATTGGGTTGCATGAGGACATGCAACATGTTCTGTTTGGGGGAGATGTTGTTCCGCTAAATTTTCATTCTTATTACCATTTCTTAACATATATTTCATCCATTCCTACCATTATTTTGTCACATTATTTATCATAATTTATCATTTAATCCCATTTTATAATTATTTATGCTCTTATGGATAAGTAATATTTATTCTCCTTTATTTTTAATAAATTGAATATTATTATGAATTATTTTGTAAATGATGGTTTATTATTGAATTTTTTATAACTCACGATTTTAGCCTCCAAGATCTCTTTCAGATTGCAAATCCAATCTTGAAGTTCATAATTAAATATTCCAACTCAGAAATTCGTTGGAATAACAAGTGACAATTTTTCGTTGGATATTTTGGGCAAACGAAGATGAATATTGAAAATCTGAGACATGCGTTTTGTGCAAAATGGACCAAAATAGTTTGTCCATGAGCAATTTTCCAAAAAATTTTCTTCATTGGGAGAAACACAAGGTTCTTTAATTGTTAAGATTCTGTTGTGGCCATTTTCCAAATTTCCTCAGTTGCAATAATCAGATTCAACTTGTTACACCTGAATCATAGTGGAAATATCTCTTACATTTTTTAATCAGTTGGTTGAAAATTTCCCTTTTGTATATTGTATATTTAAAGAACACAAATCATAGAGAGAAGGGAGGAGAGCATCATCTTGACTCTGTAACTTTCAATCATCATAATACAAAAATATTATGTTTTTGTTACTCGCATTATCTGATTTAGTTTCTGTTAAGTTATTTCTCTTCCTGCGCCCTGCTAGGGAGGAAGGGCCCTCCTCTTTAGCAAGGTTTGCAGTGGTTAAGGTAGTTGTGTATATGTATTTCTATTTTTTTATGTATCAGTGGAAGTGTTGTTGTTTTTGTTTTAGTTGCGAATAGATCTGCTTCAATTCCAATGTTTTATATGTTGTTACACATATGGGATCAAAGATACCAGCTGGGTAATTCTTGTGTGGTGCGCTAAGACAAATTAATTGAGTTGTGATTACATTCGTCTAGATCATTTTATTTCTACATGAGGGATTTACTTCCATCATTTATTTCAACAACGATTTCCTTTATTTGGATTTGCTTCTGTTTTGATGTATCGACATAGACAATGCAGTTTTCATTAAAATAAAATACATCCCTAGATTGATAATTTATGTGTACTATTTTGGTCATTTAATAGTGATTAATACAACCCAAAAACGACTTCAAGGAGCTCTCTGAGGGCAGGGAGGAGGTCCTTCACAGCCTCTGTGTGGAGCACCGGGTGGTGAGGCTGGCCCTTCAGGGGAGGGTAGCAGCTCAGCTACCGCTGAGACTACTACTAAGTGAGCTCGTGCCGATGCAACAGAGGCTTGTGTTGCTGAGCTGATCGAGCGGGTGGCAGCTTTAGAGGATGCATGGGGTCGAGTGGACTACTTGACCCAGGGGATGCCTACTCGAGGTTTTGTGGATGACCTTGAGGATGAGTGGCTGGAGACCGTGAAGGCCCGGGAGAGGGGCTATCGGCCATTTTTACGTTAGGTTGCTGTCTCCATATTGACGATGACTCCAGTGCTGGTACCAGGAGTAGCAGTGGGTCCAGGTGCCCCATCTCGGGAAGCACTGCCCTAGAGTCTTTTTGTACATGGGTAAAGCACCCATTATGAGGATGATTCCCCTATTTTTGTCAACTTGTATAAATGTATCTATTTGGGTTGACTTATGGGTCAGAGATAGTAGTTTTTGTACTCAGACACATACATTTTTCGTATATATATGAGAGATATTTTTTGTGGCTCTACATGGTGTGCCCCCTGTTTTTGCCTATGGATTATGTTATGCTAATGGATATTTATGTTTTCTATGTTTTTGGTTTTTATGTATGATGGTTTATATGAGATGCATCCCAGTTTAAAATATTGTTAGCTATGAGATTAGCTGTTTGGTTTTGACTTGTTGGTACATGTGTGAATGTAATGTAGTCAAATTGTTTACTTAATCTTTTTGCACGCAAGTATTTTCTAAACAGATGTGAGTCTCTTGTCTCAAATGTTTGGTTTAACTGCGACACTAATAACTGGGAATCGAGGTAGATATGTATATGGTGTATGCCCTGATGGAATGCATCACAAATAAGTTCTATAACGATGTCATATTCTGCCTGATTATTTGTTGCTGAGCCGATAAAAACACCATTGGTGCAGAGTGGTGTTCAGTCAGGGTAATAGATAACATAGGCAACTACTACTAAACTTTAAGACCATCGCGATGCTTTGTTAGAAAATCCGAAGTAAGGGTCAAGTTGGTAATCCATTGTGACACTAGAGCACGTTTTACAACAATTATTTTGGTCAAAAATTAAAAGTGGTTGGGTCTATGTATGTTGAATCTAGGGGAGGGCCTCCTTCGCCCTTATGGGTGGAATTTCTTGAGGTAAAGGCCATTCATGGGGTTGCTGAGGCATGTTTTGTCCGTCTCAGTCAAGATGTATGCCCCCTTGAGGAGGCAATATTTTATGATGTAGGGTCCTTTCCACAAGGTTTATAACTTTCCTTTGCGACATCGTAGTGGATGACTAGTTCTCCCTCGGTGATTGAACGAGGGTTGATGTGGCGGTCGAATGATGATTTTACCTATTTCTTGTTGGCCTCGTTGTGTTGCAGTGACTGCCATCGAATTTCGTTGATGAGCTATAGTTGTACTAGGTGTTGTTCTAGAGGTTGGGTATCGTTGAGGAGTTCGATGGTGGCATTTAAGTTTGGGATCTCACCGAAATAAATGCAAAATCATAGGGTGCCCTGATTTTTTTACAATGGGAATAGGGTCGGGAACCCAAGACATGTGGGTGGCCCAAGTCTTGATTCCAATACATGATGATATAGATCATATGTGGTGTATTGTATCGTCGATGTTTGGTGGGGGGAGAATTTTCATGATGGGAGATTTCGTGAGCGCAAGGCTGGGTCACCTATTAGGATGGTCAATTTCTTATCGGTGGAAATTGTACCTGGTACAGAGGTGCCTAAATGTTTCCATTAGTGGGCATGCCTCTGGTTCATGGTTGTGGACAGTGCAGATGGCGCATGGTACCACTGTGCCAACCGAGTAGATTGTGTGGGAATAAACACTACTCTTTTTCCTAGACGTGGATTCTTGGAAAGGATCTGTTGTATAAGATGAGGTCTTCTACTTCCATTTTCAAGTCTTTGGCTTGGGTATGTCTAAATATTTTTGGGAGTGTAGACTTAGCGCTGCTCTTGTCACTCTAAGCTTTGGGAGATGTTCACATTTTATTTTATGATGGAAGTGTGAGCAAATCCGTCAATAAGTGTGCGTTATCTTCTCTTACTTAGAGAGGAGTCTCTGCGGGAGGGAGGAGACTCTGCGAAAACTATTTGCGAGGTGATTCAGTTCGTTCCACTCATTCACTTGGTGGCCAATCAGGTCTCATAGTCTGCATGTTATGCTAGGTTGGACCTGGGTCATGCTTGGTTAGTGCATTGTTCCAATTTTCCTACTACGCCGATGTGGGTGTGGGGTTGACGGGCTAGGGGTGATATAATTTCTATACCAGTTGAGGAGATCGTTTCATTTCTTCTCTAAAGTATGTATCATATCAATTAGAGGACGAAATTGTGGAATAGAAGTACAACACTGTCCATGGTGATCGCCCTGACACACTGGGAAAAACAACCTATATATGGCGTTCCCATCCTGCTTAGTAGATGGCGTGACTAGGTACCATCAACATATTTCTTTTAAGTTAGGGAAAGTGGAAACCACATGATTGGGTGTTTTACACAACGCGCACGTTTGTCTTCTCTGCAGAGGGAGGTTAGGGGTAACTAATGGTTCCTGGACTGGTTGTTTTTCAACTGACAGAAAGAGGATGGATCTACTTGTCACATCTTCTTGGGTTGTCGAGTTGTTCATAGATTCCAAGTCAAAGCCATCTTCTATGGAGAGGTAAACTATGGTGGAGCGCAAACTATCTAGTGATGCATGAAATTTAGGGATGTACTGACAATGGCGTAACAGATTATTTCCACTGCATATATGACAGAATACTAGGTATTAGGGTCAGTGTGATATACTATATGAACTAGGTACCATCGTTGAAACATTTCTAGAGCTGGGAAATCGATTATGAAATGATCGTGCTCATCACAGAGTAGAAAATGTTCGATGGGAGGAGGGGGAATGGCTAGGAGTCTTTCAGGTGACTGTCGCTCCTCCTGCATGTATAGGATGGTGTGAGGTTCATCTCTAGATGACTAGGTGGAGGGATCCTCTTGATATGATTGCTTGATGGCATGTAAGCCATCCCTATATCATTGGATCTCTGGGAAATGATGGGTATAGTGTCCATAATTATTGCAGATATCCATTAGGGGAATTTTGAGGTCTAAAATGGGCCTCCTAAGAAAAATATATAATCAAAATTCACTTTATGAGAACCAATTACATTTTAGGTGATGACATAATCCCCAACGGTTGAGGTGGCATTGATTGAGTTAAAAGTACTTACTTGTTACATTTTCAATGGTGGATAAAAAAACATGGTTAACCATGGTAGTGCTTTAAGTACTTTTAAAGTCATAAAGTAAAGTACTAATAATAAATGTCATTTCACATTTTTTGAATAAAATATTATTATTGTATTTTCATTTTTTTGAAAGAAACAATGCATATCATTACATAATATTCATGTCTTTACACATTTTTCAATAAATATTATATTTGTATATTTTCATATATTTAAATAATATAATTGTTAATTAATAGTATATTACACAATTAAGAGTTTATGATTTTATATTTATAATTTATTTTAAGTTATTTAAGTACAAAGAACAAATGCATTAGTTGTTCAATGATAATGACATTTTCTTGAAAACTCATTCTTATTTATAGTCACATCAATACAATTTTTTATTAATATTATTTCGGTACACTTTTTTAATTGAATTTAACCATAGTTAGATGGATTGTGGTGAAAAAAGTAAAATGAAAATTCATAAATATTATTTTATTGGTTTAGCTATTATTTTATTATTTCCTTAAGAGGCCCATTTTAGACCTCAAAATTCCCCTAATGGCATGCGTGATTGGTAAGCAATGCTTTTCCTTGACTTTTGGTGGCAGGCTCCTTCTTACGGGAACTTGATGTCATGATTTCTACTACAGAGCTAAGGAGTGGTTTTAATTCGTCCAGCTCTAGGCAAATGTGGGTAGGGTGGCCTACTATGTCACATATGGCGCAGCGTGGTGATTCTCGTTGCGCAGTGGGAGTCTCCACATTCTTTCCTCTTCTCATCGATTTATTAGTCGTAACCATCGGCTTTGCAATGGGGATTTCCTTTGTAGGGATGTTTGCGACAACCTCCTGGACGACTGGGGCTAGTTCAGGATTGATAGCAATTAACCCTCTAGAGGTGATGTGTGCGAATCCCATTAGAGTGTGTGGGAATAGGTACCAAAATGATATTGCATATGCAAGTTTGGTAGGACCATCATGGTCATGACCTCCTGTGACATGAAACCAACTTGGGGAAGAGAAAAGGGGTTTGGGATGTGGCGTAGGCTAGAGAGGCTGCCGTGGCTAATGAATTTGTGTCATTACTGCTTCCCTTTGTGACTTGACTAGATTCGGTGCTATATGTGGACATCATGCACACCAAATCCCCTATGACATCAGGTGATGACTCAGGTATAATAGGGGGATCTCCTAGGAATGACCCTAGGATGGACGAAAGTTTGAACTGGGTGGGGCCATATTCTTCGTATCATGTAAACGTGTCAGTAAATGTGTCTACATAGGGTAGAATGACATTGATGTTTGTTAAGGGCCGCTTTTCGTGTGTGTCAACTGATCCATAATGACGATGTAGTCCTCATGGGGGAACATCATATTTCAAAAGACGAAGGAGGCTATGGCTGACATGGTGTACATATAACTCCAGCCAAGGAGTATATTGTAATCCAGCCAGGCGTCGAAGACTTCAATGTCTATAAGGACCATCTTGTCGGCTAAGCAGACTGAAACGTCTTGGTAGAGACCGATGAGGGATGAATGGTGACCATCATATGTTCTAAGCGTAATGTCTGATGACTTTAGTTTAGGAGACCCTAACTTATACCAAACACTCTTTGACATGATGCATGTGGATGCACCCTCGTCAATGATACATCAGTGAATGGTGATGTTTTGGACTGACATTGCTATGTGAAAGGCGACCATTGAAGGAAGCCTAGGGGTGGCTTTATCTAAATCAAAATCCATTAGGCACGAATTGGCAGGGTTGATGGCACCTAATTCAGAATGTAAGGCTTTTAGCTGCTTTGGTCATAATTGTAATACCTCCAAAGCTGACATTGCAACGGGCGATTGAGCTAGATCATCCATAATGTTATAGTTATGGGCTGCTTTGGAATAGTTTCATGCCTGCCTAGTTGGTCATTTAGCCATTTTTGGCAGAGGTTCAATAGGCATATTTGATATAGTTAGAGGTGTTGTTGGTGCACTTGTACTAGCCCCTGACGCATTGGTGTTTGGTGGGGTATCGTAATTTCAGTTCTGTGTCTGAACAAACATTTATTCTCCAGTCATGTAGATTTCGTGGTTGTTTTTTTTGGAATCGGCGAGAGTCTGTTGTTGCATGCTAATTGTCCCTTGATGGGGGAAAGGCTCCTGCATGACTGTTGTCCATTGGGAGGATTCCCCTTGTCCACGATTACTCTGTAGCTTCTTCAGCTCAGGGACATTGGTATAATGGTGAGTGTAATGGTTCTACTCACCATAGATCGAACAAGAGTGGTTTGTTTGAAGAATTGGAATTTTTTTCTGCCTCTGGGAGTTGCTTGGATACTAGTTTAGATTTTATTTGGAGTTTCCTCCAGCCTAAGATTGCGGAGGGCGTTGTTGGTTGTTGCCTCCCTATCCAAGATTTCCTTTAGGTTTGTTTTTTCCTTTTTTCTTAATCATGTTAGGAGGATAATTTGGATTCTCCTGGTTGCATGGTTGGCGCGGTTGGTTTTGGGAGGGTTGCACGGAGTTCACCTGTGCATTATTCTGCATGGGTGGGTCTTGTGCTGGGGACTAGGCATATTGCGGTCCCTGGTTTGTAAATGGTTGTTGGGGCGGGAGCTCTTCCGTCAAAATTTATAGCTGCATACTGGGTCCCTTGAGCCGGAGGATAGCATCCTCCATGTTGATGGTGATACGATGACACCCGACAGGTGAAATTTTGCGGAGGAAAGGGATGACTTTGGTAGCCGGGTTGTGGTAATTTCTGGGTAGAATCATATGTGTAACCGATTTATTGAACACTACTGCTTAGGTTATTTTGGGTCAACGACCCAATTAAACCATCTGCAAAGTTTGACGTGCCTGGAAATTATTTGTAAGCTTGCAGGTGTGGGGCATTTGACAGGATATTGTAAATATACCCTGACTACGTATAGATTAGCTCGAGCTGTTGGGCCTTACTGATGGTGTCCTCTTCAGATATGCGCTTCTGTTGCACCACATATTTTGATATCTTTGTGGTGAAATTTTTCAGGAACAGGTGTAACATAACTCGATCATCGAGTTTGGATTTCCACAAACTAGGACGTCATCGCCATTCGTGGAGATGGTACGAGATATGGACGACAGGGGTTTTCCTAAAGTGGGTTAGTAATTCCATTCCGGAATCGTGGTGGATAGGTAACTAAAAATAGGTCAAGAACGCAGTAGAGGGGGCGCTAAAGGTTCCATGTGTAGCAGAGGGCTGCTCCACATATCATTTCACTGCTATTCCAGTTAGGGTTCATTGAAAAAATCTCAGTCGAATAGTATTGTTGGACAGATAAGTTGTTCTTGCGGACAAGATATACCTCCCAAGTGTCCTACGAACATTTATCAACAAACAGACAATTAAATCTATCTTTCTCTAGATATATCATGATTCATAATCAAATGTTATAAAGGTTTGATGATCTTACCTTTGATCCAACGCTTGTTTGTAGTAGTCGTCCTTCAGTTGTGCTAAAGATTTGCCTTCGAAGATCTTCAATCACAAAAAAAAACATCAAATAACACCTGCAGAGGATATATTCATAAATCATATCTATTATGGTGATCAAGGAATCCATAAAATAAACCAATCAATTGACAGCTTATTGAGAAAAATAGACTTATTTGTATTAACTTTGAATAGTAAGAAAAACCTTACAACCGTGTCTGCCTTGATGTTGTATAGGTCTTCCTGGGGTCCGAAGCAGGAATCTCCTTTACTCTGACAAGCCTTGCACTCTTCCAACCGAGATACATACAAGTATGTAATATTTCCCACATAAAATATCATCTAAAAGGGTCTAAGTTCCAACAACACTTCACCTCAAATAATACTAAAGCTTGAACTCATCTATTCTAACCCTTTTAGGCTGCCCTATGCCTCTTCTTATAGTGAAAGAGAGGAGGTTACAACTCCAAACAAGAAGGGATAGAATCCTCCTTCAAAGGGATTAGCTCCTTACATCAACGGGTTAGCTCCTTAATGGATGGGATGCATGAACCTGAAAAGACCGGACTTCCCACCGCAAGAATGTTTCTAGAAGCTTCCAAAAATGACCCAAACTGAGCTTCTAGATTTTACTTGCACCTTTTTTTACCTTTTACAGGGCTCCACATTTTTAATGAAGAAAAATTATGGTACATACCGCATTTTTCCTTTAAAAAAGGTGCAGTACTACAGGTAAAGCTAAGAGAAAGTGCGGTACAAGTGTTTTACGGACTTTTATGAGCTTTTCTCTTATTTTCAAGGCTTGATATTAGGAACCGATGTGTTTAGACTTGCAAGGGAGAAATTTATGAGTGATAATGAGCTCATACGGACAAAAAAACGTCAAGGTGACAATTTTCAGTGTAACAGATTGCCCCCTAAAGTGTGAAGTCTGTAATAGATGAAGAGTGAGTCTGTAATGTATGAAGAGTGAAGTACTTTATCATTTCAAGGATCAGCCTGTGTACACCCCAGTCAAAACCTGTAAAAACATTCAATGCAAAATGTATATATGTATGTATATCATCGCTGAGGTAGGAATTCCCATACTCAGATCAAAAAATAACTAAACTTGTTCTGATACAGAAATGATTTAAACATCAATATTGTAGAAACAGCATGGACACAACCATCTATAATGAATAGCATACTGCATAATGAATAATAAAACTCCTCGCATCCTGGATGGTGGAAACTAAATCCAGGGTCTTGATTGCTGCTTCCCGAACTAATACGATTCTAATCATGTGAATATATGTGTTGAAGTTGAACATGGTAGAAACCACTTGATTACCAGTCAATGATGTGAACTATTAACAAGTGTGAGAGAAACCACCAATAATGACAATGGCTCTCAAAGTAGTCAGTACAATGCATGAAATGTGAATAAGTGATCTGAAGTCAATGATGCAACTTGTTGTCGTGTTCAAGAGTGGTGTAATTCTTTCATAAATCAAAGTGTAACAAATGAATCTTATTTTTCTCTCTTTCCCCCCACCATTTCTGGCAAGTATCTCTTTATTTTTGACAGGCTTGAGGAGGATAACATTTGCTTGTTTATAAGCTCATCCTTCGGATGAGTCCAACTTAGTTTAAAATCAAACCCTGAGAAGGAGTGGTCTGTTCCTGTTTATAATCGACAGGCCCTTTACTGTTAAATTTTAACGAGTCCAGTATAGGAGAAACTCGGTGTTTTTCATTTTTAGGGAGTCAGAAGAAAAAACTTAAGAAAACTCCATGGGTGTAATTTTTTGTAAATTTAGTCTCTTAGGCTCGAAAAAGGATAAAATAATGCAAGAGAGAACTCTATTGACCATGATTAGTCAACGTATACCTTTTTCGTAAATAGTCCATTTCAGTCCGGAAAAGGGGTAAACTTATACTGAAGGGATGACTGTTCATTTCCTTTAATGAGTTCGAATAGTCAAGTACTCGACAATGTTTTCATATTTAGAGAGTATAAAAAGGGCTTAAAAGAGAACTCCAGATTTCTCTATTTCGTAAGTTTTAACGAGTTAGAAAAAGGGTTAAAAATGTACTCATGTAGTTTCAATTTTTTTGTAAATTTTAACGAGTTTGAAAAAGTGATAAAAATGTACTCATATGGCCGACTTTCAATTTAATTAACGAGCAGGAAAAGATAGAAAGAACTCTGCATTTTCATGTGCTTTACGAGAATGAAAGATAGAAAAATAATCTCGGGATTTTCATGAGTTTAACAAGTCTTGAAAATAATAACCAAAATCGACTCGAGATAGGTTTCATTTTTACACAAGCTTGAAACAAAGAAAACTTTGCTTGAGATAGGTTTCATTTTTACAAAAGCTTGAAACATAAGAAAACTATGCTTGAAAAAGGGTTATGGGTTGCTACATACCACACTTTTTATTCATTAAAAATGCGGAGATGGCCGCACTGTGTGTGAATGCAAAATGTGGAGATCAGAAAACTTCAAGAAAACAAAAGTTTCAACAAATTTGAAAGTACAGAAAAATTAAACTAAGCCACCCAAACTAGTATACATCAATCAAGAACCAGAAAAATCATTTTCTCAAGTCAAAACAAAAGGAAAACGAAAAATCCAATCATTCCCCAGTGGAGTCGCCAATTTGTTGGATGGATAAGTCGGTCTTACAGACAAGACAGACCTCCCAAGTGTCCTAAGGAAAGTTAGCAACAAATGGACAATTAAATCTATCTTTCTCTAGATATATTGCGATTCATAATCAAACAGTATCTAGAGAAAATAGTTTTTGTTTTACTGTTTTTTGCTAGTTATCTGTAGGAAACTTGGGAGGCCTGTCTTGTCCACAATAATGAATTATCTGTCCAACAAAATGGCGACTCCATTGGGGATCGAACCCAGAATCTCTGGTTTCGCAGAGATTTAAGAATCTAGAGAAAATAGTTTTTGTTTAGCTGTTTGTTGCTAGCTGTCTGTAGGACACTTGGGAGGTTTGTCTTGTCCACAAGAATGACTTATCCATCCAAAAAAATGGAGACTCCACTGGGGATCGAACCCAGAATCTTTGGTTTCTGATTTTGATTGATTGATACTGGCTTGGGTAATTTATTCCTGCAGAATCCCTGAAAAGAGATTTAGAGTTTTTTTATTTTTCTGTTTGATTGATTGATTGATTGATAATTGTCCGTTTGTTGCTAGCTTTCCGTAGGACACTTGCGAGGTCTGTCTTGTTGACAAGAACGACTTATCCGTCCAACAAATTGGCGACTCCACTAGGGAATGACTGGATTTTTGGTTTTCCTTTTGTTTTGACTTGAGAAAATGATTTTTTTGGTTCTTGATTGATGTATACTGGTTTGGGTGGCTTGAGAAAATTTTGAAAAATTTTGTTTTCTTGAAGTTTTTTGATCTCTGCACTTTGCATTCACACACAGTGCGATCATCTCTGCATTTTTAATGAAGAAAAAGTGTCGTACGTAGGAACCCATAACCCTTTTTCAAGCATAGTTTTCTTATGTTTCAAGCTTGTGTAAAAATGAAACCTATCTCGAGCAAAGTTTTCTTTGTTTCAAGCTTGTGTAAAAATGAAATCTATCTCGAGTTGATTTCGATTATTATTTTCAAGACTCGTTAAACTCATGAAAATATCGAGATTATTTTGCTATCTTTCATTCTTGTAAAACACATGAAAATTTCGAGTTCTTTCCATCTTTTCCTTCTTGTTAATTAAATTGAAAGTTGGCCATATGAGTACATTTTTATCACTTTTTCAAAATCGTTAAAATTTATAGAAAAAGCGAAACTACATGAGTACATTTTTATCCCTTTTTCGAACTCATTAAAACTTACGAAAAAGAAAAATTTGGAGTACTCTTTTAAGCCCTTTTCAGACTCTGTAAATATGAAAAGATTGCCAAGTACTTGACTATTCGAACTCGTTAAAGGAAATGAACATTCGTCCCTTCAGTATAAGTTTACCTCTTTTCCGGACTGAAATGGACTATTTACGAAAAAGGTATACGTTGACTAATCATGGTCAATAGAGTTCTCTCTTGCATTATTTTATCCTTTTTTGGGCCCGAGAGACTAAATTTACGAAAAAGTACACCCATGGAGTTTTCTTAAGTTTTTTCTTCTGACTCTCTAAAACTGAAAAACACCGAGTTTCTCCTATACTGGACTCATTAAAGTTTAACAGTAAAGGATCTATTGATTACAAACAGGAACATACCACTCCTTCTTAGGGTTTGATTTTAAACTAAGTTGGATTCATCTTAAGGATTAGCTTATAAACAAGCAAATGTTATCCTCCTCAAGCTCGTAAAAAATAAAGAGGTACTTGCTAGAAATGGTAGCGGAAAAGAGAGAAAAATAGATTCTTTTGTTACACTTCGATTTATGAAAGCATTAGACCACTCTTGAACACGACACTTTTTGTCACACTTCTATCTGGGTTGGGAAAATCCTTTTCCTATTAGTTAATCAAACCATATTGAAGGTATTCCGCTGGTTTCTTGGTATTATCTTAGGGTAATTGTCACCAAACCATCTGCAGTGTCGTTATGTGTTCAAGAGGTTAGTCAAACAAACCATTCATCTGCAAGCATTTGTCTCCATT
Source organism: Pinus albicaulis (assembly GCA_034641835.2). NCBI lineage: Eukaryota > Viridiplantae > Streptophyta > Pinopsida > Pinales > Pinaceae > Pinus > Pinus albicaulis. The sequence goes on along the minus strand of CM076583.1, from coordinate 163,657,034 downwards.
CACGTTGACCATCCCTGAGTCAGTCCTTGCAAAAAATTTCTTTAAAACTTGATCTATGGTTTCGTGTCATGAGCTTGCTTAAGACATATCACTTTCTATCGACGACAACTCATCATCTAGGAAGTTGATCTAGAATCCATTAGTACCTTGAAATCTACATGTATTAATGGTAGGTTTCTTGCCTTCGACAACAAGTTGCATCATTTACCTTTGATCGAACGATTCCGTGAAATGTTCGACTTCAGATCACTTATTCACATTTCATGGATTGTACTGAGTACTTTGAGAGCCATTGTAATTATTGGTGGTTTCTCTCACACTTGTTAACAACTCACATCATTGACTGGTAATCAAGTGGTTTATACCATGTTCGACTTCAACACATTTAATCGCATGGTTAGAATCGTATTAGTTCGGGAAGAAGAAATCAAGACCCTAGATCTAGTTTCCACCATCCAGGCTGCGAGGATTTTTATTATTCATTATGCAGTAGACTATTCATTATAGATGGCTGTGTCCATGCCGTGTCTACAATATTGATGTAATATTAAAATCATTTCTATATCAGAACAAGTTCAGTTAGTTTTTGATCTGAGTATGGAAATGCCTACCTCAGTGATGATATATATACATATATACATTTTGAATGGAATGCTTTTTTAGGTTCCAACTGGGGTGTCCACAGGCTGATCCTTGAAATGATAAAGTACTTCAATCTTCATACATTACAGACTCACTCTTCATCTATTACAGACTTCGCACTTTAGGGGGAAATATGTTACACTAAAAATTGTCACCTTGATGTTTTGTTGTCCATATGAGCTCATTATCACTCATACATTTCTCCCTTGCAAGTCTAAATACATCAGTTCCTAATGTCAAGCTTTGAAAATAAGAGAAAAGCTCATAAAAGTCCTTAAAACACTTGTATCGCACTTTCTCTTAGCTTTACCTGTGGTACCGCACCTTTTGTAAAGGAAAACTGCAGTACGTACCGTACTTTTTCTTCATTAAAAATGCAGAGATGACCGCACTGTGTGTGAATGCAAAGTGCGGAGATCAGAAAACTTCAAGAAAACAAAATTTTTCAAAAAATTTCAAAGTACAGAAAAATTAAACTAAGCCACCCAAACAAGTATACATCGATCAAGAACCAGAAAAATCATTTTCTCAAGTCAAAGAAAAAGGAAAACCAAAAATCCAATCATTCCCCAGTGGAGTCGCCAATTTGTTGAACAGATAAGTCATTCTTATGGACAAGACAGACCTCCCAAGTGTCCTATGGACAGCTAGCAACAAACGGACAATTAAATCTATCTTTCTCTAGATATATCGCAATTCATAATCAGATGTTATAAAGGTTTGACGATCTTACCTTTGATCCAACGCTTGTTTGTAGTAGTCGTCCTTCAGTCGTCTGAAAGAGTTGCCTTCGAAGATCTGCAATCACAAAAAAACAAACATCAAATAGCACCTACATAGGATATATTCATAAATCATATCTATTATGGTGATCAAGGAATCCATAAAATAAACCAATCAATTGACAGCTTATTGAGAAAAAAAGACTTATTTGTATTAACTTTGAATAGTAATAAAAACCTTACAACCGTGTCCGCCTTGATGTTGTACAGGTCTTCCTGGGGTCCAAAGCAGGAATATCCTTTACTCTGACAAGCCTTGCACTCTTCCAACTGAGATACATACAGGTATGTAATCTTTCCCACATAAAATCTCAGCTAAAAGGGTCTAAGTTCCAACAGCACTTCACCTCAAATAATACTAAAGCTTGAACTCATCAATTGTAACCCTTTGAGGCTGCCCTATGCCTTCTTTTATAGTGAAAGAGAGGAGGTTACAACTCGAAACAAGAAGGGATAGAATCCTCCTTCAAAGGGATTAGCTCCTTACATCAAGGGTTTAGCTCCTTAATGGATGGGATGCATGAACCTGAAAAGACCGGACTTTCCAAAGTAGGAATGTTTCTAGAAGCTTCCAAAAATGACTCAAACTAAGCTTCTAGATTTTACTTGCACCTTTTTTTACCTTTTACAGGGCTTCGCATTTTTAATGAAGAAAAATTACGGTACGTACCGCAAGTAAAGCTAAGAGAAAGTGCAGTACAAGTGTTTTAAGGACTTTTATGAGATTTTCTCTTATTTTCAAGGCTTGATATTAGGAATTTATGTGTTTATACTTGCAAGGGAGAAATGTATGAGTGATAATGAGCTCATATGGACAACAAAACATCAAGGTGACAATTTTCAGTGTAACAAGTATCGTTAACGATATTGTTCGATGAACACCACAAGTGGAAGTCCATAACATGATTTCATGGAACTTCTACTTGCTTTCCTTCGAACTATGGAATGTATGAAGGGAGCTTTGTGGGCATGGGAGGCCTTATGGGGTTGTGTGCATTGGGGTCGTTTGTCAACTTAGTTAAACCTGGTAGATTTAACAAAGCTAGAAAAGGTGATTGTGAGTTTGTAGTCATTGTGACTTGTGAAAACACAATGTTCTGGTTAGGAATAGGGTTTTTCTGTGACATACCCTACTGTGTGTTCACCTGGCTTCTAGAATGGGTGGCATTCCTTTGCCCGCTAGGGGTTGTGGGAGGAGTGGTGTGTGGTGACCCTATGGGGGTGTTCACCAGTGTGGCGTTAGGAGATCGAATAGGGTTCCCAACTAAAGATTCCCCGATAAAGGATGAACCGATGATGGTGGTCGTGTTCCATTTTTTACTCCTAAATGGCGAAAGACCTAGAACCCCTCCTAGTAATGGGGGGAGGTCCAAAACACATCTAGATCGAAGAGGTCCTTTTGGGTCCATTCTGGCGTTGACTATGTATGGTTTTTGAAATATTTGAGAGGATAGAGACTATAATCAAAGCAAAATTCTAATCGCATACATAAAACAAAGAAAAAATAAAATAAATTTTCCCTTTAGATTAATCCTATGTGATTAGTCAATCATAAAATATGATTTTTTGTTGTTTGTGTATGATAATCAAATCCTAGATGACCTAATGATCCTCACACGCTCAGATGTAACTGGGCCTTGGGAATATATCTTGCAAATGCTGGCACAACGTCTTGAAAGAACTGACGACACCCCCAATCAATCGAAGAAAATCCACCAAGGTAAGGGTAGAGGATCTAGTGCTAGCTGCACCGTCACCTATAGGGGAAGGATGCCCTAATTTTGGCCACTAAACATCGCCTTCCCACGTGAGTATTCACGTCTTTGGCTTCTTGGTATTTCAGCTACCAGTACCAAGTATCAGACGGGTTAGGTAGCCCCGACTGATACCACATGCACTGGGCCTAAGCCTAACCCCCTGTGAATGGGGTCTCTACTGTGCTCAAGTTTTCTTTTCCATGGGTTGATAGGCGGATTTGAAAGTTCCCTAAACAATCAAATTCTATGTTTCAAGATGAAGACTAACCAAGGCGGCTTATTGGATTCCTACCCCTTTGTCCTAAATTAGACTATAAATTCTTTTGTGGCTCACGTGGGGAGAATTTAGTGAGTTTTGTTAAGTTAGATTTAGGTGTCTTTACATTAATTAGGGTGTGGATGTGTGTGAAAAAAATGTGAACAAGCACATGGTTTGAACATGTGGATATGCAATGATCCTTTTCAAAATCCCCTATTTAAACTATGTTATGTTGTTCCTTTCTCAAAAGAAAAACATGCACCGATATGGGCCGCTTTAATTTTTTCCTAGTTAATCTATATGATCAACTATAGGGAGATGGTGAGTTATCAATAGAGAGTGTTCATATGCTTGCCTAGGATCACCCAAAGGTGCAAAGTTAGTAGATATTACTTTCTTTTCTACTAACAATTCAATCCTGGTCCCGAAATCCTAGTGAAAAAATTGAACTAAACTAATGAGTTTTACACTAGAAAAATGAAAGAGAACTAGATAAGTATGCGTGGACTTGGGCCACTTACTTTGGATAATTAATTAGGTGTTTTGGTACCTAAATTCGCAAAACATAAATTATTTCAGAATGTAATTTAATTTGCTTCCTACTTAAACTATGTGTTAACTTTGGGAAAATCAACTTGGAATAAAACTAACACCTAAACTACTAAAAGCGGCTCAAAGTGAGTTTTAACAAGTTGCGGGGCACCTCAACCAGTGCTGGCAGATGTATTATGAGCTTCTAGTCACCTTACAAGCAAGAAAAAGATGGAAATAATAGGATCAATCCTACTTTTTGGTTTCGATGCAGAAAACGTTGAAACAGGTGCGAAGGCTGCTTGTAGGTCACCTATGAATGCGCGCACTGGAGCACGTTTGTCTGCAAAAAATCTGCGAAAGTTCCTGCAATTAATTTTTTGGGAGCTCTTCAGCTTCAACTTTTCATCGGGGGTGAATCAGTCAGTGAAGGAGAGATAGGGGCAGTTCCAATCCAACTCCTCAGAAAAGAAAGAGGTCTCTGCAAAAAAGGAACAACAACATAAACTTGGAAATAAAAGTTAGTGGAGTCGCCTATCTTGTGTTAGTGTGTTTGGCACACGAATGTACCAAATCACACTTGCTTAAGAGGGGTGGTTTTTCCCTCTTAAATTATTGGTCACAGGAAGAAAATAGATGGAGTCTAGCAAGTTAGTGGAATATGCTAAAACATAAACATACTAGATAGAAAAATAACATGCATATTCAAACATAAAAAGTAAACTAAAACAAATAAAACAAAAGCTCTGAATAGAGTAAAAAAACTTCAATAATACAAATGGTGGCGCTTATGTCCCCTCTTATTGAGTGTTGGTAGGAATGAAGGCTGAAAATTTTACCCACTTGCCAAGGGGCCATTAGAACTAGGGGGTCTCAGTCCCGATGCAAGGATGTCTTTAATTTCGAGCTACCTTGGCGCAAAGTCTCCCTCTCTTTACTATGGTGGATTGGAGTTGTTGGATGGCCAACAACTAAGCCCCCTCTATATCTGCTCCAGATCACACACTGCTGGTATTTCTTCGGGAAATTCTGGCCAGCATAACAATGTGTTGTCATATTTTTCATCTCTTGGTGGCCTTTTATAGGAGAATTCAAATCCTCATTCCCTCTCTTGGTACATTGTGGACGGTGAACCAAGAGAGGAGGGTGATTCCATTGTGTGCTCCCTTGAGGTCCTAAGGAGGCTTGGGTGACTGTCCTTAGGTAGCCTCAAGTGTGGGATCAATGTCCTAGAGCGTTCCCTGTGGTCCCAGAAAGTGACTTCCACAACTTTGAGGACCGCGCATATTTTTGAGGAAAATCCGCGCAAAGGCGCACTTATCGAAGAATTATGCATACAAAGGCACATTTAACTGGTTCCTTCTGTTAGGGTCCTATAAATATAGGATTCATAATTTTGAATTGACTTTGATAAGTCTTGTAAATATATACATACCTTGCTTTCTGCAAGTTTTTTTTCCCATATTTTGAAAAAATGAAAAAATAATAAAAAGTCAAAAAGAGGGTAAAAAGTCCTAAAATAAAAGTCAAAGTAATTAAAAAAATATAGACCCCAAAAGAAAAAAGCGAAGTAAAACCTGAAAGTGATAAAATCCAAATTCCACTACTTTTACTTTACTGCAAGAATAATGATTATGTGCAATGTCAATAAATGCCATAATCCATGATTAGTTAAACAGATTAATATTAACTTTTCATGTTTTCAATTTCATGTCTTAGATAGAGAATAAAGATTTGTCAAACAACTTAAAATTGACAAATCAATAGATAGGTAGAGAATAATGAGGAGCTCAACAGTTTAATCTGAGCCCTCAGATGAAATAAGGTATATCTAGATAGTTTTTTGCTTTGAAAGAGAATGTTTTGAGGTTGAAAGTCTAAATGCACCTGCAAAATGAAGAAAAAATGTTAGAAATAAAGTTGGGTAGGTAGAAAGCAGTGGAGAAATCATATCAATAAAACATCATCGGGAAGAATCACTAATTTCCCCTCCCCTATGAGTATTCAGTATTCTAAAGCTATCAGTCAAATAGGCTGAGAGCATTTCTCTGACTTTTGGTGGGACCGGACCCAAGGCTCGATGACTGGTTAGTTAAAAATATTAAGTTCTTATGTTAAACCCACATTTATCATCATTAACCCTTCATTTATACATTAAAACCCCTTTTTCCTAAGTAAAGACCTATTCTTACTTAGTAAAATTGTAACCCTAAAGTAATTAACCTCATCCCTTCAAAAGCATTCATAAAACCCCAAAAATACAATTTCTCCTAGGTTAAAGTGTAAAATATTAAAAAATACAACACTCCTTTGCTTTGTCTATCATATACACTTGGAGATAAAATGTGTTTATATTACATTTCACTACCCTTTCATATTAAATTTTAAATTTTTTTTATTAAATCCCTAAGAAGTACCCTCCCATATTTATTAATTCCCTTATATTTAAAATAGCCCAAAAACCCACTATTATAACGTTTGGACCAAAGTTTATTATTCCCACATGCTAAATATAAAAACCCTGCCCTATATAAGCCCTTTGGTCTAAAACTATTGTTATTCAAATGCCCCGCCCCTATGGTCTTTGAACTATTGAAAAGGTTTAAAAAATATATAAAAAATAAAGACCCACACCCATATACATTAATTGAAACATTACATATATGTTTTATACCTTTACCCCTCGGATATATTATAAAGGTTTAAATGTATTTTAACCCTTCCGCTGCATATAACCAAGCCCGGTCTGACATCCCATTTCAATACAACGTTCGAAGCAATCCTGACCGCTCGCATCCAAATCTCAGATCTAACGGTCAGAAGCCGAAATCGTGCAGAATAGAAGCACGATCCCCAAAACGCCAAAGATCCGCGAAATGGATGGTTTCACCCATTCTGCTCTCCTACACATTCCCTTTAACCATTGGATCACGTGAGTTTAGTTTAAAAATTCTTACCACTAGAAACCTGCGCGATAACCACCGGTTTCCTATTCTGTTGAAAATTTGAAACCACCCGCCTGATGTGACTTACATTCAATGCTGATCAATGCAACTATAATGTTTTAATAAAAACTTTGGTAAGGCATTTAACCGTTTATTTGTGCATTTTAAGCCTACTGTTGTGCCTCCCCAACTAAAAAGAAAACCCTGTTAAAGCCTTTTTCTACCATTTTTATGCCTGAAACCTCCAAAGTTTACTCCTTGCTCCAGATAAGAAACTGTAACCATCAAATCAACTAGAACCTCAAAAAAACCTATAGAAGCCGATACCTGCATCATACCAGGCATTTTTCTCAAAATTGAAGCTGGAATCAAGTTGTAAAACCATTTTTAATGAAAGAGAAACATTTTATGTCAAGAAATTGATTAATTAAATTGCCCAAAAAGTCCCAAAAATAAGCCAAACTCTGGAAAAAATTTCCCAGAAACCTTGTTTGTCTACTACGCACTATTTCAAGGAAATTTATCAAATTCACAGTTTAATGATCCATTTCAAGCTCTAAAAGGCCAGAAAACATTTGCAGGTATCGTGAACCCTCTGTAACCATTTTCAACTGAGTTTTAGCCCCATTTCTCAGTCAAGAAACTCAGAAAACCCCTATTTTATGTTTTAGACCATTTTTAAAGCCTCAGAACTTCTTTGATAAACCTAATTGAGTAGAAAACCCAAAAAGAGACACTATTTTGCCAAATTTTCCCAATTAAGCCTCTGCTATAGTAAAATTACTTATGGAAACTGTCTAAACTTGCAGAAGTAGACCAAAATGCCTAAAAATTAGAGTACAAGCAATCCTGATGATTCCAAAGTGTCAAAATCAAATCCAGTACTGTGACCACTTAAAGCCATTATCACCTCCCTGTAGTCAGGGTTTCATTAACAATTATTTTGTTTTGAAGGTCATTAGCAAAAGGAGAATTTGGATAAAACAATCTAAATACTAGTTAAAGATATGTTTTACTCCAAGAACTTACAAGGAAATGAATTCAAAGGATTTTCCTTGAAAGATTCCAGGCATCAGAGTTAAAGAAGAATCATCCTATGAAAGATAAAAGAGAATTTTAATGCAAAGATTAAAACAAGGCATTCATAATAGTAAGGATAAAAGGAATAACACACAGTGAATGGTAAAATTAAAGTAAGAATTCATAGTGACAGTGCAAACATAAACAGTCAAAGAGCATTAGAGTTAAAGTGTATTAGTAAAAGTTAGAGTGAAAGTCAAATCAGTAAAAATAGAGCAGTCAAGGTAAACAGTAAAAGTAAATACAGAGGTAGTAAATGGTAAATAAAGATGAAAATTCTTTCAACAAAAATAATTTTTTTCCAAAGTGAAAGTAAAAACAGTTAAAAGAATAGTAAGGTTAAAAGATGAAAACAGAGGAAGAAGGGACATTTTTGCAGAAACTTTATGTTTAAGTCATTATTTTGCAGAAACTATTGTGACCAATCCAAGATGAATTTTACAAAAATGAAGGCAGTTTATGTTCCTAAGATGTCCATCTACAAAAACCTCTCTCACTTTTCTAACAGCCATTATGGATTTGGAAATATTAAACAATATTTAAAAGCACTTTTTTCAGAAAATTCATGTTAAGTCATCAGTTAGCAGAGAAGATTCTGGCCAATCAGAAATACTTATTACAAAACTGAAGAATTTTTGTGTTCCGAAGAGACCCATCTACAAAAACCTATATCACTTTTGGCACAGGTATTACAGAATGAGAGATACATGCACATCTTTACAACCTATTTTTCAGACTGTGAAAAACTATGTTTTACACATCGTTTTACAGAGCCTATTTTGAACAGTTGGAGCATAATTTTAGGGAACTGAGGGAGGTTTATCTCAGCAACATATTTATCTACAATAACCTCTTTCAACTTTTACATATCTATTTCAGCTTGATAAGTACAAAGGTATCAGTGGACCCCAAGTTTGTAGAATTGCTGGAGCAAAATGCACAAAGAAAGGAGACAGTTAATGACTTGGATGCCTCATCATCAACTAAGAGTTGAAATCAAATTCGAATTATCCTCTTTTTCATCACCTATCCATAAAAATTGTTCCAAATATATACATTAGTTTTGAGTGTCCTTTACTTAAGTTCTATTTATGTAAAACAGTTCGAGATATTTGTTAACTAATCTTGATATTTTTTCAAGATATTCTAGTTTAGAATTTGTATAAATACTTCACTCTTTGAAGTATTTTGTGTGGAATAAATTTTTTGGAGATTACTATAGATATTTTGTTGACTTGAAGGCTTTAGATTCCGATTTTGAGTAGCAAACTAGATCAACTATTTGACATCATACTTCAGGATCCCTGTGATAAGCTATCTGGAGTGAAGTACTCTCTAAAACTTGTCATTGTTATCTTCTTTTGTTACATGCATACATTTGTGCTTTAATTCTAAATATGAACATATAAATAGGAGTATTACTACAGGACATGTTAATAGCACCCTGTTTTTAACTAGTTATCATTTCTTTTTTTCTTCTGATTTCCGGTGTAGGGAACCCTTAATTTCTCCCTCTCCCATTTGACCTCTATATTCTACTTCCCTTTTCCGGATTTAAGGATTCTTAAGTGTCCTTTATCCCGATCATACCATCTCAAAAACCAATTTTCCAAGATCTCCAAGGGTTATCTATCTTGCCCTGAAAACATTTGACCTTTTAGGCCTTGATCCCAGTTCTATTAGCTTGACTTAGACTCCATAGCCCAATGGACAAGTAGATTTCCCTCTATATATCCCTCCAAGTGAAATGTTCCCACCAAATCCAACAAAACCAAACGAAAATTGCACTTTCATAGCTAGCCTAATATTCACAAATTAAAACAAAGTTAAATATTAAAGATAGAGCCCTCTCTGAACCCTAGGATGGCTAGATACTAGAGTTTGAAGTAGGTTTTTGGTTACCTCGGTGAGTTATTTCTTGAACCTAGATAAATTACTGAGTGATAACATAATGGAAACCATACTAGGGAAGATTAAAATTTTCTTCAGAAATATTTTACAGGTTCAGATCTGATCTATGATGGTGGATGGTGATCAGACACACAAAGGTTAAAATCATCCACCTGGCAACTCCAAATCAATTTCACAATCAAGACTCCACTGGAGGAATGAACCTAAAAGAACAATATGGAAAGATCAGGCTTTCAACTTGGATCTTAATCCAAGACATTATGTTCTTTCTCATTAAGAAAGTTTTTCAATGTATATTGTATTTTATAGAAGGATCTAGCTTGGTTGTATAGATACAGTGGCCCTTCTTTATGACTAATTTACAAGATGACCCAAGAATACAATGCAGGTATGCTCCCATGAGCATAGATCAGATACCTGGATTTCCACACAAACTACCAAAGGTAAATTGGGATAAAAATCTTCCCATGTTTCAAGATGAGAATATTTATGATCCTTTGTTACATCTCATTAAATTTCATATACACTCATGGAGATTGAAGGGTGATTGGCATGAGGATTGCCTCATGAAGCTATCCATGGCAACCTTAGAAGGACAAGCAAGGGAATGGTATGAAGCTCTCAAACCTACTAGTTTATTTTCTTTAAAGGATTTTCATAAAGTATTTTATGAGAATTAAAAAGAATATTTTCCATATTTATCATTAGCTGAAAATTGTTGTGATCAAGTTGAAGATCTCATACATTACCTTAACAATATTGATGATGATTTAGGAAATTGGCATCCTGAAAATTTATTAGAAGTGGTTCATAACTTTCATTCTCAAGTTAAGTGTCATGATAATCAAGAGGAGTTAATCAAAGTTGAGATAGATCAGGTGATGAATCAAGATCCACAAAGCCCCTCTGTAGTAACAAATGATGTTTCATATGTTGAACCCTTAGTTAAACTGAGAGGGGGGGGGGGGGTGAATCAGTTTAGTGCATTCAGGGTCTTGCAAAACATTCTTTTACACTTATTTACATCTTCATTTTGTGATCAACTTAATGTACAATGGAACAACAATATTAATAAGTGAGCAGCATGTATTAAGCAGATTAAATACATAATATCAACACATAATCATCATGCACATAGACAACAAATATAAGTGGAAACCCATAAGGGAGAAAACCACATCTTATTATTGTTGTGATGCAAAGGCAAGCTCCAACTCCCTCTCACCACTTATTTTCTGTAGGCTCCAACCTACAGGAGGCTACTACCTCAATTCTTCAAGCTACAACTTGCAAGGAAGCTCCAACTCCCATCTATTTTATACAGGCTGCAACCTACAGGAGGCTCCTACCTCAGCCAGCTACAACTGGACATCGATCAAGCTACAAATTGATATGGAAGCACCAAATTCCTTACACTACAATGAAAACACATGCTGATTTACCTGGATATCATCTATGTTCTGTTCTTTCTTCACTGCTATCCTCCAGCCTTCATATCTGCCTTATATCATCATTGAATCTTCACATCTTCTCTATCTGCTCCTTCTTCTTCTTACACTCTCTAACCTCCTGCAGCTCTCTCACATTATTCTTCCTCTCTCATCCATTCTGCAGTTCTCTAACCTCTCCCTTTCCACTGATATTACATCTCTTATACAGATAACTCCTAACTGATTTCATTCTACAGGGAATATGAAGTGAATAGGCACGACTCTTTGCCTTCCACCATCTCATTTTCTCGCTCATCATTTTAGGAGGTTACAACAATGTCTACTCATTTTAGAATTAAATTGGAGTTTTTCTTTGCATATGGAGACTTGCCTTTGCATCACATACAATAAAATAATTAAATCAATTACATTTATAGTGGCAAAAAATAAAAATCACTCAACCCTTTCAACTCTTGGTTCGTCGTATATTTGTCATTTTTTTTTTTGTTGTTGTCACTGTCTTTTCAGTTTCTGCTGTTGTATTCTAGCTCTACTGCATAACTGTTCTGTTTCTTTCGTTACCTATGTCTTTTGTGCTGCATTCACATGCATATCAACCTTTCATCAATCGGACGGTCATTGGACTCCGCCTTTTCTTAACTTTCCAATCCGACGGAATTCACATAGAAAGTTGCATGCTATTTAATTGTTCCCAACCTACGCAAAGTAGGTGGTTTTAGAATGCCACGCGTCGCCCTCTTAATGATATCTCGTTCGTTTCACCTTTTACCACTTATCCTCGAAAAGCGGTGTGAAAAAACAACCTACCAGTTTTCTAATCCTGCCTTCACTGTTCCGCAGATTTCAAAATATACTCCACTATAGTTTTCTATCGCATTTCAGCATTCCACCATTCTAAGTTATAATCCTCCTTTGTCCTACGATGTGATTTAACAAAGGAAGAGCACATACTTCCAGACTTGAAAAGACCTTTAGGTTTTGGGTTTGATCTTCATCGCGTTCGCTCTCTTTATTGCACTTTGGCGATTCCAGTTATCCCATGTGCCTTCGTCCATATGATCTCCCGATATGCGATATGCAGGGGGTCCCACCAGGCTGTATCTCGGCGTTTCAACTATTTCTCTTTTTCTTCGTTTCTCTGTTTCTCTTTCATCCTCCAGATGCAATTTCTTAAAGGGAAACCTTATACCTTCGGATTTGAAATCCTGTAGACTTTATCTTTGAAATATATTGCATCCGAGACTCTTTTTGCATTTCGCACTTCGTCCTGAGCTTGCGATGAGCGATATGCGATCAGGTCCCACTAGACTTTATCGCTACTTCACATCGCAACTCTCATGACTTCTACGATTGTGCGATATCTCTCCTGCCTCGATTGTGATATGCAATCGCATCGCATTGCATCCATCGCATCTTCTCATTGCATCGCATTGCCACTTCGCGGTATGCGATGAACTTTGCATCGCTGATGTTTGATATTGTGCTATGCCACCATGTGTCCCTTCGCATTGCCACATTGCATCGCAAATTAAAAAAATTACCTTGTGACTTGCGATTTCGATCTCCATCAATGTGATCGTCACTGTTGATCTGCCCAGATCTACGGGCCTTGCTACTGCTGGCACTTTCGATTGGTTTCTACCCTGCTTATCTTGCGATGAATCTTATTCACTCATTTCTTGCCTTTGTTGTTGCGATCTAATCATGACCATTTGTTCACCTCACTTGGAATTCTTCTGCCTTAGTCTATTTTCCATTTGTTTACGTTCTCCCGCTCTGTGACACCAATCCCTCCACGCTACTCCTACTAAGCTTGTTCTCTATTGTAAGTGCGTTGATCTCTCCTGAGCTTGATCTTCTATTCACTATTCACTCCGACTTGGGATTGTTTCACTTGCTGCATGCCTTTGCTGCTTCTCTGTTGCCTTTGCTGCCTTTGCTTCTTTTTTAGCTGCATTCTCTCTACTTTAGGTTATGCTTCTATCGATGCTCTTTTTCCTCTATGGTGATACTCCTTTCTTCTCCTCTGTCATCAATGACAATATTTCCAACAGTATCCCCCTTTGGCATTGATGGCAACACATCCACCAATACTCTGATACCTCCTTCAGGACTTCCTCCCCCTTTCATTCTGAGAAGTATCTTGTCTTTCTTCCTCTGTCTGCTTTATAGAAGAACCTTTCTTATTTTTCTTGTTTTTCCTCCCCCTTTGACATCAATGGCAAATGGTTGCACTTTTCCCAGTGTGGTTTCTATCTTTTCATAATACTCTGTTCTTGAGGACCTGTTCCATGCATTGCTCCATTGCTCTAGCTCTTTTGTGACAATTTTTATTGACTTCTCTCCCCCCAGAATGATGCTTTCTTGTCTGATATTGACTATCACTTGTCTTCTGCATTAATCTTGTTTCTTGTATGCAACCCCTCTTTATTTATTTATTTATTTATTTATTTATTTTTTATTTCTGATCATGTTAGAGAGTAACATCTGCAGACACTACCCCCTGCTTGTCTCTTAGATATTCGAATGGTTCTTTAGGAAGAGGTTTTGTGAATATGTCTACTATTTGTTCCTTAGTTGGTACATATTCCAACTTCACTAATTTCTGTGCTACTTGTTCTCTGAGGAAGTGGTACTTTATTGGGATGTGTTTTGTTTTTGAATGAAGTACAAGATTTTTTGATATACTTATTGCACTTGTATTATCACATTTGATAGAAATGGGTTGATCAATGTTTATCTTCATGTCTTGGAGACTTTGATTCATTCACATTACTTGTGTGCAACATGCAGCTACTGCTATGTATTCTACTTCTGCTGTAGATAGAGAGATAGAAGTTTTCTTCTTGCTTAGCCATGCCACCAGACTTTTTCCCAAATAAAATGCACCTCCACTTGTGATTTTCCTATCATCCACACAGCTGGCCCAATATGCATCTGTGTATGTTGTCAATGTGAAGCTTTTTCCTTTTGGATACCATATGCCATAATGTGAAGTTCCTTGTAGATATCTAAATATTCTCTTGATTGCAAGTAAATGATTTTTTTTGGTGTTTATTGATATATTTCCACAAGTCCTACTACCAACATAATGTCTGGTCTAGAAGCAGTTAGGTATAACAAACTTCCTATCACAGATCTGTAATGTTTTTGATCTACATCTGTTGATCCATAATTAGCACATAGTTTGCATCCAGTGATCATGGGAGTTGACAAAGGTTTGCAGTCTTCCATTTGAAACCTTTTCAACATTTCTCTTAAGTGTTTTTCTTGCAAAATGAATATTCATGTGTTCTTTTGTTGAATTTGAAGTCCTAAATAGAAGGTGCGCTCTCCAATCATTGACATCTCAAACTCTGATTTCATTTCTTCAACAAATCCTTTTGCTAACTCATCTTTGTTGCTACCAAACATGATGTCATATACATACACTACTACAATTAAGAGTTCATTTTCATTAGCCTTTATGTACAAATTGTTGTGTACTCCTCCTTTCTTGAACCCTTGTTTTTTCAAGTATTTGTCCAGCCTTGAATACCATGCACGAGGAGCTTGTTTCAGACCATATAAGGCTTTCTTTAATCTGTACACATATTCATGTTTATTTTTTAATGAGAATCCTTCAGGTTGTTCCATGTAGAATTCTTCCTCTAGATTTCCATTCAGGAAGGTGGACTTTACATCCATTTGATATACCCTGAAATCATGATAGAAAGAAAAGGAAAAAAAACATTCTGATTTCTTCCATTCTGGCTACAGGGGAAAAGGTTTCATCATAATCAAGTCCTTCAGTTTGAGAATATCCCTTGCATACAAGTTTGGGTTTATTTCTAATTACCTTCCCTTGTTCATTCATCTTATTCTTGAATATCCATTTTGTGCCAATGACATTTTTCCCCGTGGGTCTTGGAATTAATTCCCAGGTATTGTTCTTCTCAATTTGGTCTTGTTCTTCATTCATAGAATTTACCCAGTTTTTTTCTTTGTTGGCTTCTTCGATCTTCTTTGGCTCTATTTGAGATAGCATGGCTAGGTATACTTCTTATGTATGTTCAACAAGTTGTCATCTTGTCTAGACTCCCACACTCTTGTCCCCAATGATTTTATCTTCTGGATGGTTCTTTTGAGTGTATCTTCATGGACCTTTTGAGTTTAATTTAGTATCTTTTGTTGTCTTGCTATGTTCATCATTATCTTGGTTCTTAGCCTCATGATCATCTGGAGGATTGGCACAACTTCTGTTTCTTCTTCTGTTTAGTAGATCTTCATCAACTCTTACATCAATGCTTTCCACAATTTTGTGCAGTCTTTTGTTGTAACACCTGTAACCCTTACTCTTGGATGCATATACTAAAAATATTCCTTCATCAGCTCTTCTATCAAACTTCCCCAGTTTTTCATCATTATTTTTTATGAAACACTTGCTTCCAAAGACTCTAAAGTGCTTGATTGATGTTGGTTTACCATGCCATAATTTGTAAGGAGTCTTATCACAATTTGGTCTTAGATGAGCTTTGTTGAGAATGTGAATAGTTGTGTGTACTTCTTCTGCCCAATAGGTTTGGGGAATGTTACTTTCTTGCATCATGGCTCTGGGAATATGTTGTACTGACCTGTTTTGTCTTTCTACCACTCCATTCTATTGAGGTGTACCTGCAATTGTAAACTTTTGTTTTATCCCATGTTCATTGCATAGGTCTGCAAAATCATAGTCTGTGAATTAACCTCGTCTGTCTAATCTGATGCATTTTAGCTTGCATCCTGTTTGATTTTTTGCCAATGCCTTGAATATCTTGAATTTCTCAATTGCTTTAGATTTATATTTGATAAATTCCACCCACGTCAATCTGGTAAAATCATCTATTATTAGCATGAAATAAGATTCTCCACCTGGTGCATTATTTCTTGAAGGTCCACACAGGTCCATGTGTACACGTTGAAGTGGCCTACTTGTAGATAGTTCATCTTTGGTCTTGAAAGATGTGCGGGTCTGTTTGCCTAATTGGTAGGATTTAAATATAGTATTTGGAGGCGTCTTTATTGTAGGCATATTTCTGACTGCTTTCTTCTTGCTCCTATAGAAGATGGAATCATACCTGGTAGGCCACTTCCTTTTGAATTCCATGCAGAACCACATACAGACTATGATGGAGCTTTAGTTAAATGGGGTCTGATGCACCATAAAGAAAGTGTTGTAGATTGTTATCAGACTATTTAGACCAAGAAAAAAGTGCTAAAGAAGGTGAAAAGAAGTGTAACATTTGGGTTTACTTTCCATTTGAACCTGGTTGCTATTCTCCAGTTATATATCAGCACAAGCATCAAGAATGCTGGCTAAAGTGGGTAAAATTATCATGCTTCCTGTATTGGATATCTTGCATCTTCTGCTATGTGGTTTCATAGAGGGTAATCTACATACACATTTATGAGTCTTGGTGCTTAGGGAGGTCTTGGCAAGGGAATAGGAGGGAGGGCTCAACCTCTGCCATATGCTATGAGTGCTCTACAATATATTCCACCATTCACATAGCTTATAACAATTGACATGTGGGAGCTAATACATTTTCTCATTATATAAAACTCAGGAACTTTTTAGCTCTAGATTCCTCAAAATTTATACATTGTTAACCCACTAGTTGAGTAATAACGTAAAATTAAGTGTTACTCAGTTCAATAAAAATGAAAAATATTGACTGTTAAATATTAATTGTTTTGGAATTTGGCATTTACATCAATATGTTGTTAATGCTTACATTTTTTTAAGTGATAGCCCTTGAAGAATGGCAGACGAAAAATCTTGAAGACACTAAGAAACGTGAAGCAATGAAAGCCACTGTGAATTCGTCCACACAAGCCAAAGATAATGATATGCATTTTTTCTATTCAACTTATGTGTGACTTCAACTAATGTCTTGTCCGTTAGTTGTGGAGGCATGCTATTGTTTTGTGACATCAGGTTCTTTTTCTCCTTGCTCCTTTTGGTCCATAGCTCCCAAATTTTGGCATGTGTTTATACATTATGTATTGGGGTTCCCATGAACAGACATGCTGGAAAAAATGTTAGAGACTCACTGGGGCCCTATCTTGGAGGAATCTGTATTCTCATTATTTCTCGAAGCTTCAAGTAAGGATAGTGGAAAGATGCTGGAGGATGGACTTGAGATCGGTAATGAATATATGAGTAGTATTAGTTTGGTTTTTTCGCTTTTGATTTCTTGGGATTTTGACTACTAAGTTAGCATCACCAAATTATTTTTTCCTCTTCACTGTATTATGTCTGGAACTGAGTGTGTTTTACATAGTATTCATATAGCAGTTTATCTATTTTTAAGTCTATGACTTGAGGATTATGGTTTCCTGACAATTTCTCTAGGTTCCTTTTTTTAGAATATTTAAGGTTATTTTATGTTGCTAAATTTAACAATTTGATTACTTACGTGCTAAAGAATGGAATTTAGAATTCTGCAGTGAAGAAATGTTAAAATTAAAAGTATTTGTCTTAACATCTGTTTTCTTTTCCACCTTTCCCCAAGTGTGTTATTTTTGAATGAGTTATTTTATTTCTTTGTTATCTCAATTTTTCCAAGGGAAACAAGGGTTTGGAAAATCCTAGCTTAAAATGGTGCAATTAATTCCTGATGCATAGTTTGATAGTATTTCTGCAGAATATGGAATCATACCTAGCAGGCCACTTCCTTCTGAATTCCATGTAGAACCACATACAAACTATTACAAAGCTGAAGTTAAATGGGGTTTGATGCACCATAAAGAAAGTGCTGCAAATTTTTGTCAGGATTGCTTAGACCAAGAAAAAAATTCTAAAGAAGGTGAAAATAAGTGTAACATTTGGGTTTACTATCCATTTGAACCTGGTTGCTACTCTCCAGATATATATCAACACAAGCATCAAGAATGTTGGCTAAAGTAGGTAGAATTATCATGCTTCCTCTATTGGATATCCTGCATCTTCTGCTATGTGACTTCATAGAGGAGATTTTGCTTTGGATATTAGATTCTTTTGTCAAGAAAGATGTTGAAATTGATCTTTGGGGAATCTACATACACATTTATGCAAGTTCGAGCCTTTCTTGCTACATCAGGGACAACTTACTAAAGGGTAGTTTGAAATTTTGTGTTTGTTCTTATTCAAGCTTGAGTTTATTTCAAGACTGCTACAGTATATGGTCATGTGCGATTATGACCTATAACTTTATATAATTTTGATGTTTCTAGGTTTGAGACTGCACTATTTTCATTGGAGGATGCTACTATTGATCTGCCCAAGGCTCTTGAGTTACTTGGTAAGATTCTCGCAAAATTGGTTGTTGAAGGGATATTATTTATTCAAGATATAACAAGGGAAATCAAGGATGGAGGTACATAGCTAGGAAGCTTATTAGAAACAAGGGGATTTTGAGCTATTTATCAAGAACAAAAATTCAAGGTAGTCTGCTCACAATTTTAATGCTTGATCAATTTTGTGGTTTATCTATGATCTCTCATGTTGACAAGTGAATGATTTGTTAGTGTTCTCATCCCCAGCTTTCAGCTAGATGGCCCTACTTCGGAGGCGCTATGTCTCTTCGCGAGCCTTCAGGATCTTAGTGTGCTCAGATTCCAGCAAGTAGATGCGCACCTTTGATTAGTAGCTGGTACTAGCAGAGAAGCATCTGGGATGAAATGTGAAGTTGGGTTACACTTTTGTGAGAATCGGGGGCAGAGATTTTTTTTCGGCAATAGTTTTCCGAACTTTTTATAATGTTCGACCGAACTATTGGATAGTTCAAGTGAACTGGTTCTTCCATTTATATTGACAACACATTGACAGCATGGGCAAACAGAATTTTTTCCGGAGATGGGAAAACCGGCGACAAAAGTTCGGCCAAAATTTTACTCTTAAAATAGTTTGGCCAAACTAGTTCTTATAAATATATCGCCCATGAAGTTCATTTGTTTCCCGCGTCTGTGTTTCTTTGCTCTGTTTCTTCGTGCGTTTTTGTGTTTCTATTTTGTTCGTTGGATTGTTGCGGCGCTGCTGCTGGTCTGAGACTGCTTTCGTCCACTCTGTTGGATATTATCTGTAGCGACGTTAAGAGAACTACTAGGTGAGATTGAGTTGTTGATTCTCCACCTGTGCATGGAAGTTTATTTGGCGCTGAAATGTAATTCTATATTTATTTGGATCTAAAATGTAATTTTGGGTTTATTTGGCTCTGGATGCAATTTTTTTTTTCTCTAACTATAATTCTGGGTTTTTTTGAGACATCTACAGTACTAACTTCTGTAATAATTGTCCTCACAATGCTGTAATCATTCTCTTCACATGGCTTGTGTTAACACTTACAAAAAGTGGGATCTCTTTGTGGACAACTTCGCAATTATATGCACAAGATTTCTATCCATGTTGTATAGGCTAAAGTTTCTCCTCCTCCTCTACACCTTTATCAATGGGATTCACATTCCTGACAACCTCTTATTTTACAAAGGAAAATTGTCATATTTTTGTACCTTATAGTTGAATGTTTACATCCATTCTACAAGTATACACCCAATTTTGAACCTGCACCCATGCAACATGGTGTTAGATTTCGTTATATGCACTCTAATTGTGTCCTTTTTTCCCCCATTATATGCACTTAACTTGTGTCCCTTTTTCCCCAATTATGAAGACACCAGATACCTTGAATGTTGCTAGGTTCTTAACTTCAAAATTATTTTCATTTTAAACATATGTTACGCAACATGATACATTCAAATCTGCATGAATTATTCATTACCAATTATGGTGACAATCATCAAGTTCCATTAGTACTAATTAAGCCTAGTGCATGTCATGCCAAGTCCAAAATGTTCTTTTTTTCATATAAATTATTTTCGACAACTTTGGTATCACTAATGTCTTGCTTGTTAAGATGATGCTTCGATGCCTAAGTCAACCCCACATATTTGAGGGCACTGTTGAAAAATGAACCTTGTTGAAATTAAAAAACCTCGTTGAAACATAAAATTTCCACTTTGTGACCTCTCTTGAATCACAAGTTCCAGGGCTTTCCCCTGTAAGAAGTAACCCTGGGCTTCAGGGGAGTCCATTAGATTTGGGGGTTCACTTACGTATATAGGAATTTCATTTTATATCTTAACTTTGGATTGTTACTGAAAATGCACCTTTTAGAATTCTTGGTTTTAATTTGAGTTGATTGGTGTCATGTAGAAGTCAAGGGACTCATTGCTATAGAAATTTTGTCTTTACAACCAAGTGGGAACGAGAAACCCAAAAATTCCAAACAAAGCATCTATGTTGTTAATTATGCTTTAAATTTCATTACCTTTTGCTATAAGGTGTATGTTGAATTTCTGGTAGTATGATATGCATTCCGTTGCTGCAGTTGTTACTGTTCCTATGGATCCATCAATTTCATTCGCTCTAGCTAATTGTGGCATTGTGCATGGAATTTTACCACCACTATTAAGCTTACACCGTTACTCGATTCCTCAATGTTGGAATGATTGAACTAGAATGATCTACTGCTGTAATGTGACTACATATTGTCTTTTATACTGCTTTAATGTATTTATGTAATGTGACTACATATTGTCTTTTATACTGCTGTAATGTATTTCTGTATGAGACAGAATCTGATCTTTTATACTTGATAACCTGTTATGGGTATATCAAGAGGATTTTGTATATGAATTGTTATCAATATATGAAAAGTGGTTTTTCTCCTTTGAAAAAAGAGTTGAAATCATTCTAAATTCACATATGTTCAGTGGTGTCACTATTTCACTTCTGATATTATGTTTCTTACCTTGATGAACAGGTGGAACTCTGCTGGAAGGCCTCTCTGTTTTTTGACTCTTGGCTCATATTTTCAAAGGTCGTTATATGTTATATGGGCTATACTGTATAGTTATTAGACTACATATCTTCATATATAACTTGCAAATAGTATGATAGAAACCAAACATAATAATGTATTAGGAAATCACAACTTGATAATTAGTTATTAGACTACATATCTTCATATAGAACTTGCAAATAACATGATGGAAATGTGAACTTGCAAATATTATGATGGAAATGTGGATCTCATGACTCTTCATGATTAATGCTTCTAGAAACAAAACATAATGATGTATTAGGACATGCTCCTTTAACTTGCAAATAGTATGGTCGAAATGTGGATCTCATGACTCTTCATGATTAATGCTTCTAGAAACCAAACATAATTTAAAGTATTAGGACATGCTCCTTTAGGCTTGGTGGAATTACCTTTGCTTTTTATTTCTCTCTTACACACACATATATATATATGAAGAGATGATCCCATTTTATTTTTTATTCATAGATCAAATGTCATTTTTAAATACAATATTTATCATAATGTACAATGATTCATTCCATATTATTCATAAATTTTTTCATTAAAAAATGAACCCTTTAACTGATGAACCTTGTTAATGCTTCTTCTTCATGAAGAAGACTACTTGATCTTTCAATTTGAATTTGATGATGGTCCTCTGTTATCTTTCTTGACTATTTCAAATTATTGACACAATCATATGCTTCTTGTTACTCTTTTTATTCCTTCCTTATATTGTATTCTCCCCCTTAGATATTTTGTACTCTGCCACATATATATTGCACTCAATTTTGATGGTCCTTTGTTATCTTTCTTGACTACTTCAAATTATCAAATTATTGACACAATCATATAGATATTGCACTCAATTTTGATTGTCCTTTGTTATCTTTCTTTACTTAAAATTATTGACAGTTGATCATATAGATATCATATAGATATTGCACTCAATTTTGATGGTCCGTTGTTAACTTTCTTGACTAATTCAAATTATTGACACTTGATCATATAGATATTGCACTCAATTTTGATGGTCCTTTGTTATCTTTCTTGACTACTTCAAATTATTGACACAATCATATGATTTTTGTTACTCTTTTTATTCCTTCCTTATATCTATTCTCTGCCTTAGATATTGTGTACTCTCCCACATAGATATTGCACTCAATTTCATAGGTTCTTCTTTTGAAGTCAAATATATTGTATTCTCCCCCTTATATATTGTGTACTCTCCCACATAGATATTGCACTCAATTTCATAGGCTCTTCTTCTGAAGTCAAATAAGTGAAAATAATTTATAAGAACTATCCCTAATTTGTTTCTCACATGTTCAAATGGTTCTCTAACAAAATAATTTACAAGAACTATTCCTAATTTGATTCTCACATATTCAAATGCTTCTCTAACAAGAGGCTTTGTGGGTATGTATTCCATATTCACTATTTTCTCAAAGACTTGTTGTGTGAGGAAGTGGTACTTTATGATGATATGTAAATAGTGATTGAAGGAAGTAGAATATTTTATTTTTGAAATTATTATTACACTTCTATTAAAACACTTAATAGATATATATATATATATATATTTACCTTAATATCTTGTAGAGCCCATTTCATCCAAAACACTCAAAAAGAAGTAACAAACTACTATGTATTCCACTTCTACTCACTCGAAAATAAATTTACCCTAATATCTTATAGAGCCCATTTCATCCAAAACACTCAAAAAGAAGTAACTACTATGTATTCCACTTCTATTCTAGATAGAGAAAGTCAAAAAGAATTAAAGACTATGTATTCCACTTCTACTCTAGATAGAGAAAGTAACGACTCTTTATTGCTTAATCATTAAACCAAAGACTCTTCTAAGTAGAATTATACATTGTCCACTTGTACTTTTCACAAGCCTAGTTGAATCTCTATATGTTGTCAATGTAAATTTCTACTAGTAAATTTGTCAATGTAAATTTATTAACTTCTACAAGTTCTATAAATTTTTCAATGTAGATTTCTTAACTTCTACAAGTTTTATAGGCAGAGTCTATAAAGGGCCAGGTAGCCTCTAGATCTCATCTTTTATGAAAGGTGGCATATCTAGTAAATTCCCCTACAGTAAATCTTTGGAATAGATCTAAATAGAAGTTCTTCATTTTAATATCCATAAAAAATAACCACCTGAAGTTCTTCATTTTAATATCCATAAAACACAACCACTTTAAGGTAAACTGTGTACATGTGTCATTTCTCCCACAAACTAAAGGCTTCCTCCCATTAATTTTAGATGTGAATTCTACCATAAAATTTTTAAGTCAAACTTTAAGATAAACCATGCACATGTCATTTGTAATAAATGTGATTTTAATATCTAAATTCACATATGTTCAGTGATGTCATTTTTTCACTTCCGATATTATGTTACTTACCTTGATGAATAGGTGGAACTCTGCTGGGAGGCCTCTCTATTTTTTGACTCTTTTCTCATATTGTCAAAGGTCGTTATATGTTATATGGGCTATAATGTATAGTTATTAGACTACATATATTCATATAGAACATGCCAATATTATGATGGAAACCAAACATAATAATGTATTAGGACATCACAAATTGCTAATTAGTTATTAGACTACATATCTTCATATAGAACTTGAAAATAGCATGACGGAAATGTGAACTTGCAAATAGTATGATGGAAATGTGGATCTCATGACTCTTCATGATTAATGCTTCTAGAAACCAAACATAATAATGCATAAGGACATGTTCCTTTAACTTGAAAATAGTATGGTAGAAATGTGGATCTCATTACTCTTCATGATTAATGCTTCTAGAAACCAAACATAGTTTAATGTATAAGGACATAATTTAATGTATTAGGACATGCTCCTTTAGGCTTGGTGGAATTACCTTTTCTTTTCATTTCTCTCTTACACGCATATATATATGAAGAGATGATCCCATTTTATTTTTTATTCATAGATCAAATGTCATTTGAATACAAGATTTATCATAATGTACAATGATTCATTCCATATTATTCATAATTTTTTTCATTAAAAAATGAACCCTTTAAATGATGAACCTAGTTAATGCTTCTTCTTCATGAAGAAGACTACCTGATCTTTCAATTTGAATTTGATGATGCTCCTTTGTTATCTTTCTTGACTACTTCAAATTATTGGCACAATCATATGCTTCTTGTTATAATTTTTATTCCTTCCTTATATTGTATTCTCCCCCTTAGATATTGTGTACTCTCCCACATAGATATTTCACTCAATTTTGATGGTCCTTTGTTATCTTTCTTTACTTAAAATTATTGACACTTGATTATATAGATATTGCACTCAATTTTGATGGTCCTTTGTTATCTTTATTGACTAATTCAAATTATTGACACAATCATATGCTTTTTGTTACTCTTTTTATTCCTTCCTTATATCTATTCTCCCCCTTAGATATTGTGTACTCTCCCACAAAGATATTGCACTCAATTTCATAGGCTCTTCTTTTGAAGTCAAATTTATTGTATTCTCCCCCTTAGATATTGTGTACTCTCCCACATAGATATTGCATTAAATTTCATAGGCTCTTCTTTTCAAGTCAAATAAGTGAATAATTTACAAGAACTATCCCTAATTTGTTTCTCACATGTTCAAATGGTTCTCTAACAAGATAATTTACAAGAACTATTCCTAATTTGTTTCTCACATATTCAAATGCTTCTCTAACAAAAGGATTTGTGGGTATGTATTCCATATTCACTATTTTCTCAAAGAATTGTTGTGTGAGGAAGTGGTACTTTATGATGATATGTAAATAGTGATTGAAGGAACCAGAATATTTTATTTTTGAAAATATTATTACACTTCTATTGAAACAGTTAATAGATATATAGATTTACCTTAATATCTTGTAGAGCCCATTTCATTCAAAACACTCAAAAAGAAATTTATCTTACCTTAATATCTTGTAGAGCCCATTTCATCCAAAACACTCAAAAAGAAGTAACTACTATGTATTCCACATCTACTCACTCAAAAATAAATCTACCTTAATATCTTGTAGAGCCCATTTCATCCAAAACACTAAAAAAGAAGTAACTACTACGTATTCCACTTCTACTCTAGATAGAGAATGTAACGAATCTTTCTTGCTTAACCAATAAACCAAAGACTCTTCTAAGTAGAATTATACATTGTCCACTTGTACTTTTCACAAGCCTAGTTGAATCTCTATATGTTTTTAATGTAAATTTCTCACAAGTAAATTTGTCAATGTAAATTTCTTAACTTCTACAAGTTCTATAGGCAGAGTTTGTAAAGGGCCAGGTAGCCTCTGGATCTCATTTTTATGAAAGGTGACATATGTAGTAAATTCCCCTACAGTCAATCTCTGGAATAGATCTAAATAGAAGTTCTTCATTTTAATATCCATAAAACACAACCACTTTAAGGTAAAATGTGTACATGTGCCATTTCTCCCACAAACTAAAGGCTTCCTCCCATTAATTTTAGATGCGAATTCTAGACCATAAACTTTTTAAGTCAAACTTTAAGATTAACCATGCACATGTCATTTACCACATGATCTTGTGTCATTTCTCCCATGTCATATATATATTTTTTATTGAATTTTTTTTTTCATGGATAAGAAAACCATTAAATATGGTTGAAAAATGGAAATTATGCATAGAAATTTCTTGCTATCCCAATCCAGGGAAAGTAGTGATTACATATGTGCTTTCCAATATTGCGACTAGCAAAGTCGTCCAAAGGAAAATGAATATACCGGGAGGAACAACAAATAACGAGGCATATTATATTGGATTAATAGAAGGCTTGGGACTAGCGATGGAGTATGGATCAAATGGAATTGTAGTTTTCACCAATTATAAACTTGTGTGCAACCAGATCAGTGGCATGTGCCAAGTTAAGAAGGAGAAGATAAAAGAACTGCATGGAATAGCAAACAATATTGTTAGCCAATTTCAATTTTTTAGTATAAGGCATTGTACAAATGTGAATAATATGTTTGCTGATCTATTGCGTGGGGCAATGCCAATTCATGATTCATCTATCAAAGATGAATTAGAATTATACAGAGAAATGCCAATGCAAGATTCATCTCTCAAAGATGAATTGGTTTTGAGATGCTCTTCTTCAAAAATTCAAGATTCATCTCTCAAAGATGAATTAGTATTGAGACGCTCTCCTTCAAAATTTATTGATGGACATTGTAACATATATTGGATATGTGTGTGTTGTGTACTTATAAATGCGTCTTTTTTAATGACTATGTGATTTTTTCAATTATATACCAAGTGTGCTCCCACCACACCATGTAAAGCGCAACTTGGTGAACTTCACATTTGCAACAAGTGGTGAAATTCACATTTTTATAAAATTAAAATGTGGGGACTTCAACAAATTTTTGTTTAAATGGAGTTTGTTTAAATGCAGTTTCACTTATTTTTTAATGACCATGTTTTTTTTTCAATTTTATACCAAGTGTGCTCCCACCATGTAAAGCGCAAGTTGGTGAAATTATCATTTTTATAATTTATTTTTTGCTGAAATTGAGTTTCACACATCAATTAGTGCTTTTAAAGTTGTGTTCTACATAATTTGTGTACACTAAATTACATTAATTTTCTGAAATTTATTTTGTGAAAATGTCCACCAATAGATATATATATATATATATATATATAATGGAGGATTAACGACGAAGATCAACAGAATCCCATATGGGGGATCAGGGATTGGGGGATGTTCATGGTATTTAAATAAATCTTAAATCTCCATACATGTGTGTACATATGGAATTGATTTTTTATTAACTTTGTGAGTTAAATTAGTTGTTAATAAGTTTCATTTTTTATTTTTTAGGAGCTAAGAAGAGAAGGTTCTCTACTCCATCCATGGATCATGCCCATGGTTCACCCAGTCGTGGTATGGTTCGCGCAATTTAATCAATGAATATGTACATGTATTTATATGTACACATGAATGCATTTTTCAATTGATTATAAATTCATATTTTTTTATGAAGCTTCTCTATTGTCTCGAGAGGTTGGTGGTGGTTCAAATCCCCTTAGAGGGCCATCAATGAGTGGTAGCAAGTTGCGTGAAGGTGGTGATATTTATTCCCCCAGAGGCCAATCAATGGCTCGTGGTGCTGGTTCTCATCAGGGTCGTTCTGGGTCTCAACAGTTTCACGGTGGAGAAGATGCTAACCAACCATGTCGATGTTGCCATCAATTTCAATATTTTTTTCATTGAATTTTTACAAATTTGTTTACATGTGTTTTTTGTAATATAAAAAATTTCATATATATTGATGCAGAGGATGAAAATGTTTTAAATATTGGTCAAAATAGATGCAGGGCAGAACGCTACATTCAAGAAGAAGGTTGTCTACCCACCACAACTTATCCGACCGACATTTCTAGTATACCATGCGAAACAAACATGGTGCAATGCACCTTACAAAGGTGTGAACAAATTCATGAAAAATTTCAGAGAGATCTCGTGGCTTTGATTCTACCTACTGAGAGTCAAGAAAGCCTCGAAATAGTTACACATTCATTGGGTGAAATTGTAAATGTGTACAAAAATCTTGGGCCAACGACTGATACATTTGTAGAAGTGATGAGAAAGAGAAAGGAAATAGTAATGGGTCCTGATAAATGGGAGGATGTAAAACAAAGAGTTACAAAAAATATGGCGAAGTCAATGTTTAATTTCAAGGAAGGGCCAAAAAGAAAAATGTTGAAGGTGAAATATTTCAAGCACCCAAATATAGCTCACTATTTGTATGACAGTAACTTGTTGTATATGTAAAGGCTCCTATGAACTACGCAGGTTCTTTAAGCTTATTTTTCTTCACAATTGTTTTACGTACAATTTTTGGTATGAAACCCAACTATAATGACCTTCCATCAGAATTTTTTGGTCTAGGGAAAGGTCGATTGTATGACCGTAAGAGCACTAAGCGAGATGTGGAGTTGCCTCGCCCTGAGCCGTCATTGGTGAGTCAACCTTTTTGGGTCGAAACTCTACGGTCATAGATGGATGCGACTTCTCAAATAAGTCGAGAAGCAAGGGATGACATGAGCGACAATGTTTACAGTGGATTGGGTGGAGTCGATGTTTGTCTAAATCGACAAAGGGAACGTGAAAATGCATGTGCCGATTTTGTGTATTGTACAGATGAAGAGATTGACAACATGAACATTGAAGATCTCCGAATATATGCAAAAAATTGTCGCAATGGGTTTCAAGACCTAATTCTTCATGAGGAAGAGGGCATGGGAACGGTATGTGTTAATGAACTTAGGGTTCAATTATTTTAACATGTATACATGTGTACAATTTGTAATAAAAACATGTGTATGTACATGTCTACATTTATTTGTATGTACATTAATCTAACAAAAATGTATCATTATATGTTAAAACACCATTTGCAATTGTCACGCATGATGAGTGACAAAAATGTTAATATCATGTTCGGGACCTCTGGTTAAAACAATGCATATGGGTCTCACCATCAAGATATGTTGGCAATTGCTAGTGTTTTTTAAGTGATATTTTTAAAATAAATAATTGTGCACACATGTACATGTATGTATATATAAATGATAAAATGTTTTAACAGATTCCAATTCCGTCCAATGTTTTTGGGATGGTGGTACCTTCTTCTTCTTATATATGCACCTTCACTTCAGGAGATGCTTATGCCTACAAGTATGGAGCCAAATTTTCATTTTTAAATTAATGCTCAAATTATACATATATTCAATTTGGTATCATTAAAATTGATATAGAGAGAGATTAGGTATTAAATGAATATAAAACTTATTTTCAATAATATTAAAAAAGAAAGTACAACTTGTTCAAACAATGAACAGTGTGGATGTTCCTATCTTCGTCGCTAGAGCCCGTGGATTAAAAAATCCTTCTATATATATATATATATATATATATATATATATATATATATATCTTGAGTTATTTTAAATTTTTTGAATTTAGGTTCCTATAGAATATTTTTTAATCCACGGATTCTAGCGACGAAGATAGGAACATCCACACCATTTCAACCATTTGAACAATTTGTCTAACTTTCTTTTTAATATTATTGAAAATAAGGTTATATTTTCATTTGAAATTTTGTAATATATATATATATATATATATATATATATATATATATATATATTTAACTGTACACATATATTGTACAATTTACCGTTGCAAATGTTCCCATAGGGGGGGGCACTTGTAGCAGCTGAACAAATAGAGAGGGAACCTCATGATGTATTGCATGATTTTTTTTATATTTTGTTTTTTATATGAAGTCCTATATATATTCTCACTCATTTTTAAAACATCAAATTTTAATGTTCAAGTACATGTGCATTGTGTACAAGTTTCCCATGCTTCACATGATAGTGCGCAAATTGAGGCCCTGATAGGAAAGACGCTACATCCATCTCTGTTTGATGGACATGATTTGTAGATTTGATATCAAGATTTAGATAGTCTTAAATTTACTTTTTTATATATTATCTAGATGCACTATCATATATATATATATATATATATATATATATATATATATATATCTACAATTTTTGGACATATTTTATTACAGTGTTAATATAATTTGTTTTGTTCCAAAAAGTTAAGTTTTGGATGGTTTTAGTACTTTTGGCATGTGAATGTGAAGTAATGTTGTTATATAATTTGTTTGCTTTTTAAAACTTTTAAGTTTTGTATAATTGAACTACTAGTAATGTTGTCATCTATAAATTAATGTTTTGCTTGTATAAATTAATGTTTTGCTTCTGAACTACATTTCGCATGCTATGTAATGATGTGTTATAATTTGTTTTGTTTTTTAAATTTAAGTTTTGTTTTTCTTCTGAACTACATTTGGCATGTTATGTAATTATGCGTTATAATTTGATTTGTTTTTAAAATTTAAGTTTTGGATGCTTGAAGTACATTTGGCATGTGAAGTAATGTTGTGATCTATAATTTTTTGTTAAATTAAAAGTTAAGTTTTGGATGGTTTCAATCTACATTTGGCATGTAATATAGTGTTAAATGTTTTTATTGGATAGTTGAACTATAATTGGCATGGAATGTGAAGTAATGTTATGTATGATATAATCAGAAAGTTTTTAAAACTCAAGTTTTGAATGGTTTCAATCTACATTTGGCATGTGATATTTAATGAACATAAATGTTTAATTTTTTAATTTTGCACAACATATAATCAAAAAAATTTTAAAACTTAAGCTTTGGATGGTTTCAATCTACATTTGGCACATGTGATATAATGTTAAATGTTTTTATTGGATAGTTGAACTATAATTGGCATGGCATGTGAAGTAATATTGCACGATATATAATCAAAATGTTTTTAAAACTTAAGTTTTGGATGGTTTCAACCTACATTTAGCACATGTGATATAATATTAAATTTTTTTATTGGATAGTTGAACTACAATTGGATGGCATGTCAAGTAATGTTGTGATATAATCAAAAAAAATTTAAAACCCAAGTTTTGGATGGTTGAAGTACATTAATCATGTGAAGTAATTTTGGTTTTCAAGTTCCTGTGGTTATTGTTTACTGGAGAGCTTGCCGGATTATCCACAGTCTTACGAAACACTTGTGGTTATTTTGGTTTTCAAGTTCCTGTGGTTATTTTTTACTGGTTGAAGTACATTAATCATGTGAAGTAATGTTGTGATATAATAAAAAAGTTTTTAAAACTAAGTTTTGGATATCATTTTAATCTATATTTAATTTAAATCCCTTTAATTTTGATTTAATGTTAAATGTTTTAAATGTAAATGCCTTTAATTTTGATTTAATGTTAAATGTTTTAAATGTTTTGATATAATGTTAAATGTTTTGATCTATGTTTTGGATGGTTTCAATCTACATTTGGCCTATGGAAGACTCCCATGTGAGGTATTGTTTTGATTTAATAAAAAAGAGTAAAGAAGTAGATATATGTAAATCCATTTAATTTTGATTTAATCAAAAAGAGTAAAGAAGTAGTTATACATGTAAATCTCTTTAATTTTGATTCAATGTTAAATTTTTTAAGTGCTTTGATATAATGTTAAATGTTTTTATCTAAGTTTTTGATGGTTTCAATCAAAATTTGGCCTATGGAATACCCCATGCGTAGACATCGGATGCTTTGCAGAAGGGGAGGTGGGGGTACGGGTGGAAGGGGCAGGATTGCTGGCTCCTGCCCGCCTTTTTCAATCCATGACACAGGCGGGCACCCTCCTCTGGAAAGCAGTGTTGCACAATTCCACTTCACCAACGCTATGGTCAGACCTCGAATTATGGCAACAATTTCTGTCTTTTTTCAGGAGGAGCCCCAAGATGAAGGTACCTCTAGTTCCAGGAAGCGACAGAGAAAGTCCACCATCCCAAACCATCAGCCCCAAGACACCAGGAAGTCAGCAGCTCTTCCAGTCAAATCTGGCTCGACGATCTCCAGCAGCGATGGCGCAAGCAACAACAGCTTGTCTTGTGTGGAGAAAAAGCTCAAAGACGACTCTGTCTCCTCTTTCACTTCGGAGAGCTCCTCCCAACACTCCAAGGGAGTAGCTGATGATCTGGAGGAGTACAGTTTTCCAATTGTGGAGGAGAATCCTCCTACACACATCGATAGCTATCCTGATGTCATGTCTTCTTTAGATTTTTTGAACTTTTGTCATGTTTTGCAATCACTGTGCTTCTCAACACTCTATGTCTGCTGGTTTCCCGATATTGGGCAACATCTTCTCGACTGGTTTCCCAGTTATGGGCAGCCCCTTTTCTATTTTTTTGATTCAGACCCCCTCTGATTGTTTTGAATTAATAAAAAAGAGTAAAGACATATTTGTATGTATTTATCCCTTTAATTTTGATTTAATGTTAAATGTTAAATTTTTTGATCTAAGTTTTGGATGGTTTCAATCTACATTTGGCTTATGGAAGACTCCCATGTGAAGCATTGTTTTGATTTAATAAAAAAGAGTAAAGAAGTAGTTATATGTAAATATTTTTAATTTTGATTTAATGTTAAATGTTAAATGTTTTGATATAGTGTTAAACGTTTTGATCTAAGTTTTGGATGGTTTCAATCTACATTTGGCCTCTGGAAGACTCCCATGTGAATTATTGTTTTGATTTAATCAAAAAGAGTAAAGAAGTTGTACATTATCACTTTAATTTTGATTTAATGTTAAATGTTAAATGTTTTGATATAATGTTAAATGTTTTGATCGAAGTTTTGGATGGTTTCAATCTACATTTCGCCTAGATGGAAGACTCCCATGTGAAATATTGTTTTGATTTAATCAAAAAGTTTTTAAAATTCAAGTTTTGGATGGTTGAAGTAAATTTGGCATCTTAAGATTGCTTTTGATCTCTACATACTCTTGTTTGAGTGAAAAAATTTCCAATAGGAAGAACATAGCTTTTCAATGCAACTAACCATATCAATTGAGTTGTAATTGAAAAAAAATTAAAGAAGTAGATATATGTATTTATCCCTTTAATTTTGATTGGAAATATAAGAAGTACATGTATATGTTTGTTGAATTCAGGTCAATGTCATTAATGCACTCAAATAGGTAGAATTGTTGATTTATAAATTGGTAAATTGATGACATTCAGTTAATTACATTCTAGAGCATAGAACGTATCTGACCATTGGACAAACAAATTTTGTACTAGATTTTCAATTAGGAATAGAGATGTGGGTCAAATCCCACCAAAAGTCGGAGAAGTGCTCCGAGTCTCTTGTCTGAAAGGAATATTCGTACAAAACTATACTGTGGATGATTTATTTACATTGTGGATACTTTTTATTAGAAAATCCTACAAGAAAAATTGGGCACATTCAGTTTGTGTCTATATCTAGTACGTGCAACATTTTTCATCAATGCACATAGAAAAACTACATTCAGCTAATTGCATTCTAGAACATATATATATATATATATATATATATATATATATATATATATATATATATATATATATATATATATATCGAATACATGTAACATTTTTCATCAATGCACATGTATAGAAAAGGAGCACGTGCATGTACCAAAACAATTTCTACATGTGAAAACACTTGAACAAATAACATAAGCAGCTCAATTTTTAGTTGAGCAGTGGAATTTCTAAAACATATTTAATCCAAAGAGAATAAATTGTTGGGCAGTTCAATCAAAAAAATTCCAATGGAATTCCATCTTCAATAATCCGTTCATGATCGGATTTTGACATTTTCCATTTCTTAATTTTCATTTTTTCCTTTGATTGAACCTCTATCAAATTTATGTGTGCTGCACACACCAAGTGACTATATTGACAACTTATGAAATCAGGTTCATAGTCTTCAAAGTAAAAAAAATCCCTACTTTGATTATTTTGTCTGAAAAAATAACCTTTCAGTATAATAGATCCTCTTTCATATTGAAATCTGTGATCATTTTAGTTTTCTAATAATTTCATTTTTCTTTCAGTGCAACACATAAAATAATACTTCACATTTTCATCATTGTTAATAGGTGCAATTACAGCAAAAAAATCTCCTGCACAATAAAACAAACTTAACAAAATTATACATATTTAAATTTATTTCTAGATCTTTAAATCATTATAAAGAAATTCAAATGTTACCTTCTCTAACAAGATCAGAAACTCGATCACCATTGGATGATATTGTAGTTTCCTCTGATTGCATTTCTTCAAACATTGCAACATACATTTTGCCCTTTGTATTTAGCTCTGTATGTTTCCAATTGTTTACATACATTTTGTTTTCACAAACGTCATTGGATGTTGTGTTGTCTATGCAAACATGACAAAAACAAGAATATTTTCTTTTATCCAATGCAAACACATTTCTGGACGACTTTGATTTAATTGAATTCAATTTTCTAGTCCCTTTTATTGTTTCAACTTCATTTCCAATTGACCTATCTACGTCTTCAATCCCAATATGCCAGAAAAACATTTATATGGAAAATTCAAAGAAGAATGTAAATATGATATCAAAATACAATCAGAGATAATCATTGCATGATAAAATTAGATTTCCAATCAAAATTAAATCGAATGTACCTTCGCACTTCCCTTGATGGGTTAGTCTCAGGGCTTAGAGAAGTGATGCACCATTGAACAACTTCTTTCGCATCCACAAGTCGGCTTGCAGAGCGGTTCATTTGATATCTTTGAAGTGCTCGTTTTATGCATGCCCCTACACCGTCATGTTCTCCTTTTCCATGGCCAATCTCAAAGAAATTCCAATAATGTTTAATGGAGGTTTTCTTATGAAGAAAACACAACAAAAAGAATGATCGTGTAGATTTGAATTGACCTGCGCATCCGTCTGACCATATCCAATGTTCATTGAATGTTATTCCAAGATTTTCCAAGGAATCATAATTTTTTCCAAAACAATGTTGTACAAAATATGTATCATGTGTATGATCGTCATTGATATAAAAGTGATATTCTTTAATGATATGTCAATTTTCACTCGTGCTTTCTATATGATCGATGTTTTTTTCAGCATGTCTATATAGAATATGGACGAGCATGGAGACTTGGTCAGAATGATAGTATTCACTCTGAATTTATTTTTTTTGAACAAATGTATAGTTTTCTACAAAATCAATCACTGAAAAAATGGTCCCTGGTGGAAAAAATTCATGAGATTTTTCGAATTGCAAGTCTTGCCATCGAGCTCTATCGGAATGCTTGGTGTATTTGTAAATTTCTTCCTCAAACTTTCTCAAAAAGTCTATCACAAAAATTTCTTCTTCTCATAATTCAATTCTTTTAACACTATTTGCACCTTGAATCGATGTATGGATATATTCAGATCTCTTCCATTTCACTTTCATGTTGGACAATGATTGATCATTTATATCAGTACGATATTTGTTTTGAAATTTAGTCAAATTTCCACAATCATCGCATTTTTTACCACCAACACATTTCTTTTTGTAAAGTAGTTAATCGCTTTCTCTTTCACATGGAATTTGAGCTATGAAATCACAGATAGTGGAAGGAGGAGGTGAATCATTCCATAATGTTCTACCAAAATCAAGGAATGTGTCATAATATAACTCAAATTCCACATGATAACGACAACAACAAGTGTCACGTACCATGATAGGTTTTACATACCATGGTTTTTGTTAAAAAAAAGCACTGGTTGAAACATGAATTTAACGATTCTCTTCTTTGAACTTGTTGAATAACTCTATCTGAGTGGTCTCCAAGAAATATTTTTCATGTTCTTCGTACTGATTTCATGCTATTCTTCTTCGCATCACATGCTTTGCAGTTGGTGAAACACGCGAATTTTTCTTCCAATATTCATATATAATTTTTTTTAACATTTTATCCAAGTCTATCTTTGTATGGTTGCCTACAAATAGCTCTCCAAAAATAGAGTTCATCATTTACATCTATTTGCGGCTGAAATTTCTGATGTTTGTGAAAAAAAATTCGTGAGGTTCCTAATGCTCGTGCTATAGATGTTACCAAATGATTCTCTTTAGTACTTGATGAAACCATTCCCATATGTATTCCTCTACGTACATTTGAAACATTTTTCTATCTAGATCTCCTAATTGAATTTATAGCACTACTTATATTTTGTATCACATTTTCCTTCATTTTTTTATCTTTGGTTGATTTTTGAATATGCAGTAGTGTCATAGCTTCTTAAAATTTCCTTAATGATAGGAGACCTTTCAACATTTGAGCTTGAACTATCACCTGCTCCTTTATGAAATACGTTTCAAAAATGCAGTTAACACGATATCGTATATAATGGTCACGTTTTTTATCTCCATATGTGTGACTGTCAACATTTTCTAACATCTCATCATCGACATTGATTCAATCTGTACATATTTGAATAAATAGTACATAATAAGTTTACATATTCAATAAATAACTAAATTAATAAATATATGTATAATTTAAATAATACGTGCATGTCTTCAATAAATATATATGTGTGTGTGTGTGTGTGTGTGTGTACATACCTTGTGATTCAATTTCTTCACTTGAATTTCTTTCAATATTTTCACCATCTTCAATCATTGGTTCAATATCTCTTTCACTTTCTCTTTCAAAATTTTGTATCTCATCATCAATGTTTTGAGGAATATTTCTCTCTGTTTACATTGCAAAATATTTTTCTTGAATTAGTTCATCAAATAAAATTTAAACTTCACATTTTACACTAGGAAAATTTTAAATATATCAATAGATCGTAATATTTACATTTACATACCTCCTTCAATTTCTAGTTGATGTTGATTTTCCCCTTCAATATTTGAGAGTGCTTCTATCTTTCTTTTGCGAGATTGTCTCGTCTCTTCTCTACGTTCCTCAAGGTCTCTTTTTCGATCATATTTTTTTGCACAATTCCTTCAATTTCCCATGATAATAGAGCATGAAGTTCAAAAAATTTCCTTCAAAAATTTAGACAATAATTCAATCAGAAAAAGCATCACAAAATATTTAATTTTAAAAAAAAAAACGCATTTTAAATTTTTTGCAAAAAAGACATACTCCAATCGAAAACACTAACTTTAAAAAATCCAAGAAAAAAATGTCTTATAAAAATGAAACTAAGCTCAAAATATTTACTTCAACTCAAAACACTTACTCTAAAAATTCGAAAATAAGCCCAAATCTATACTTTAAAAAAAATGAAGAAGAAGAAACATCCAAAAAAATGTATCACATACCTCCAAGAAATGTCCTTTGAATGTTCGTCCAAGAAATTTTCTTAAACCTGTTAGTCATCAGTATTTTTCACCTGTTGATGATGACCAGTATCCTAAGCTGAGTTTTCTAGAAGCTGATCTCAAAACTGTCCAATCTGTCATCTAGAAAACACCCCAAAACAATTGTTTGTCATCTTACCCCTTCCAGTTAGCCTATGATGAGAAAAAACCTATTTGCCAAGACCTATCTGGTTTCAACTATATAATCATGTCCACAGTTGTCATAGCTGAATATTATCTATTATCATTCACCCTTATTCCTCAAGCCATTCATTATCGAACTGTTGACAAAATATCTGAAACCCTATCTCTGGTCATCTGTCATTTGAAAATCTAATCATACCCAAGAAACACTCAGAACATGTCAAGATCACCCCTAAGTTAGATAGTGGTGTTTTAGGGAATCCTTTCTTTGGCAAAAAACATCCCGAGCCAAAAGCCTCTATTCAGTACTAGTCAGCCCTGAATTAGTGCCTAATCTGCAAAAAAAAATCTTGATCCATCCATAGGTCACGCACCACTAAGAGGTCATTCTGTCTCAGTCCAGAAGAAGTTCAACAAAGATCCAAAACAGAAGAAGATAAGGGTGTGATCATATGAAGGCAAAAGGCTGGTGTTATGCTAATCAATAGTGTTCCCAGCATCTCCTCCAAAGGAAAATCCAACCTGCCTCTACGAACACAGTCAAGTCAGTAAACTATGTCTAGAAAGTAAATATTCTACATATATAAGTCAGATGGTTTCTATTCTAGAAATTCACAGGGATAGTTTACACGGAATACATATCTCAGAAAATATATCATAAAGAAAACTATTTCGTATTTGAGATAATACCAAGCAGAGACACATGGTCTGCAGAAAGGTGATAGAGTTTTGAAATAGATGAAATGACATATTTACAGTAAGGACCTCCTCCTTTAAAAGAGCAGATGGTTGAAAGCACTGAAATGACCTCCTTCATTAAAAATCAGATGGTTAGAAGACATCATGGTAAAGCCTCCTCCAATAAAGAGCAGATGGTTGAAAGCACATAAGAACCTCCTCCATTTAAAAGCAGAGGGTTAAAGTGTCAAGTGATTTCAGAAACTGTCAGTCACATCCTTCCAAGAGATGAAAAATAGATGCATAGCAAAGATCCAAAAATAGGTTTGAAAATATTTTGTTGGTAAGAATAGTTGAGAAGCAACAGTGGTCTTATGATGATTTTTCCATTTTTGACTATTCTAAGAAAACACA
Organism: Pinus albicaulis; assembly: GCA_034641835.2. Lineage (NCBI taxonomy): Eukaryota > Viridiplantae > Streptophyta > Pinopsida > Pinales > Pinaceae > Pinus > Pinus albicaulis. Next base: position 163,618,726 of record CM076583.1, on the reverse strand, counting down.
GCTTTTATAGCCTTTCTATACCAATCAGAGTGCTACAGTCACCTCTTTGCAAACTAACCAAAAACATCACGGTGTCAAAATGCCTCCTCGACAAATGAGTAGAGGGCCCACCATTGTTTGAAAATATTCAAAAGGACAACTGAAGAAGGGGGGCCTCCACAAGAATATTATGGAAAAAACATATTTTACAAAAGGCAAAAGGGTTTTCGAATTTTCAAAGGAAAGAGGGTACTTTTTTTTTCTTTTGAACAAAGTCTTATAAAGTACACAAGGCATAAACCAAACGTTCATTTGCAACCTCACAAAAAAAGGAACAATCCTTGGGCATTTTCTGAAGAAATTCTAAGCTTAAAGTTCTGCGCGGCGCACCTGTAGCTGCCCGACCAAAGAGATTACACGAAGGCATGGCGCACCTGTAGCCTCGCATGGCACGCCTCTGTCAGCGGTCACTAGGCGCCTGAGGCCGACCCGACAACCTTTCTGTGTGGCGCGCTCTATGCTAAATGCCCACCCATCTTAAAACTTTTCTAAACACGCTACTTTGCCCACAGGCCAATACTCAAAAGGGGATCAAAGGGGTTTAAGGCTTGTTTTTACACATCAATCTCATTTTCCAAAGGTATTTATGCCTCTCGGCCTATTTTTAATTTGAGGAAAAGTTGAAAATAACACAGTATTCAAAGAAAGAAGAGTTTCTGTTGGGGGGTTTTTATATCAGTTTAAAGAAGGTATTTTTACTGTGATTTTAAAGGATAAAAAATACAGATTGAAGGTGGAGAGACTGTGTGTCAGAACCAAAAAAAACATTTACCTCCAAAATCCACTAACAGACCTTGTAAAAAACCTCATTCCTCAAACACAAATGCTGAAGGGGTGAAATGGTTTTCATTCAACCCATGCCTATTTGATAAACTCAAAGAAAACCAGTGACCATTTAAGAGGAGGCAGAGTTTGTTGAAAGGCCTATTACTTAGTAAAAAGAAGAATGTCTTTTGCTCTAAAGAAACAATAAAATCAAGGAGGGTAGTATATTCAAAAGCAAAATACAGCGTTTTTCTAAGGGCACAGTCTTTGATTTAAATCAGTCCCTTAAGACAGTAAGTTGAAAGAGCCTTTCTCTTGCTTCAACTAAACTACAGAAAACAATGATTATCTAAGGGGAGATAGAGTTTGTTAGGAGGTTTATTATTCAGTAACAAGGGGGCTATCTTTTGTTTTGGAAAAATAATAATCATCACAAAACGACAGTTTTATTCAAAAGCATAACACAATGTTTTTCTAAGGGATATAGTCTTTGTTTTAAATCAATCCTTAAAAACAGTGACAACCACAGGAGATAGTGAATTAAGAGTGAAGAGTTCATTTTTTCAAGGTCAAAGAGAGCTGGTTTTGTCTAAACAAACTTGTGGGCTAACTAAGGACATACTTAGTTTTTCAAAGAGTAAAACTGTTTGATTTAGAGTCTGTTTCAAAAACACTTGAACAAGTTTTCCTGGGTAAGTCATCCAAAGATCTCAGAACCAAAATGCCTTCTAAACCAGATAGCAGGAGTGGTCCTCACAAAAGGTATGAGCCTTTTTCAACTTAGGAATTGGATGCATCCCCTTCAGTACTCTTTAACTTTCATGAAGTAGGATGTTTGTAATTTTGTCAAATGGTTCAAGAGGTGAAAAGTTATCTTCCCTTGACACATTTGTTTGTTTTAAGGCTACAAGGGAAGCATGTTCATCTAGAAGGTTTAGACTTCAAGCTCTCTCCTAGAACTTTTTCCAAAGCTACCAAAATTCCATATATTGGAGAAAAATGGTTTAAGCAAACCTACCTAGATTCCAATCAATACAAACCCTTCTTGAAACTAGAACATCGGGATGCATGCCCATATATTTTTCCTTTTTCCTACTTTTGGACCAGCTATTCTCCTCTCATGAAAATCATCATGAAGTATTTCACATGCGAAGGGAGGTTTTCCCGGGTTTATTCTTATCATATCAAGCTACTCATGCACTTCACAAGAACTCAATTGCTAAACCTACCCTTTTTCCTCTATAGAAGCATTAACAAGATGATTTCTACTATTCAAAAGAAGCCTTCCTCTCAGCAACAAACTTGTCTTTTTCATCATTCACTTATCAAGATCGTCATCCTCCATCAACTTGAGAAAAAGGGAGCTTATTGAGACTCTTTCATTTCACATCCCAATTTTGCCACTTTTCTTCATCTCATGCGCCTCCCTCACCATCCACTCATCATGTTTCTCCTTCTTCTAGTAAATCCACTCCTAAGAAACAAAAATATCCTATAATTGAAAATGAAGAAGAATAAAGTGAAAGGAGGCAAACAAGTGATGAGGAAGGACAAAACGATCAATCCAAACATGACAGTGAGCATAAAGAAGGCAATGATGAAGAGCTGGAAAAAATTGATGATGAACACAACAGTCATAAAGAGGAAACTATTGGCAGCCCACACAACAGTAAGCATGATAATGATGAGGCACAAAACAATGAGGATACAGAGCCTAAAAGTCATGAAGAAAGTAGGGATAGAAGTGAACAAGGCAGCCCTCCAGGAGACATACAAGGTGAGAGCCAAGGCACTTATGAGGAGGGTCAAGACAGTCCTCAAAGGGACACTTTTGATGAAAATCAGGAAAGCCCTCCAGCCAGCAACGATGATGACAAACAATCCCCAAGCAGTGAGCATAAAGAACGCAGCATAGAACAAAAGGGCCAAATTAGCTACCATGAGCATAGCAGTGATAAAGACCAACAAGGCATCCTTAAAAAGAAGGAAAATAGTGACAAAGATGATGAGGGGAGCAGTAAAGTTAAAGAACAAATAGAGCATGTGCTAGCTTCCTATCCTAGGCAAGGGGCCATGCTTTCTTCTCCAAAGGCAACAAAGCCCCAAACTTCAAGAAATAAGATGGCTCAAGTCGTAACTCCCAATGTTACTAGAGCACTCTGAAGCAAAGGAAAGTTTCCCAAGCATCCCATTTTTGAATTATCAAAGAAGAGGAGAACCAAGAAACCTATCAAAGGCAAAAAGAAAGGAAAAAAGGAGAGTAGCCATGAGAAGGAAAGGGATTTTGAGATCATCCAAATAGACAGTGATGATGGGGATAATGAATCCAAAATTCTCGAAACTCTTTTACTGAACAGAGAGGCACAAATTCATGACCTAAGAGCTGATATAAAGAGGTCAAAAGACCTCATACATGTTCTGCAAACACAAAACAAACAAATGAATGTCCACATGGTAGTTTATGAGGCACGGGCTTTCAAGTACCAAAAGGAAGCCTCCAAAGTGCAAATCAAGTTAGAAGAAATTATGGGCGAATTCAATGACACTGAAGAAGAAGAGCAGCTAAAGAGGAAGATGCCTAGGACTATGGGTCTCAAAAGAGCTTTGGAGAAATAGAAAGAAGAAGAGGCATCCCTTTTCCGATCTTTTCCTCTTACTACATTACTCACCAAGGAAATAGAAAATAATAGAGAAGCATGGCTTGGAAGGGAAAATAAAAAATTGGAGGATAAGTTTGAAAGAGCTAATAAATACTTAAGCCTTCAAAAGAAAATGACTGGGCACTACAAAAAGCTAAATCAATTTTCCCGAAGGAAATTGAAGGTTCCACAAGAAAAGCTCAAGGTGGCTCGAAAGAGGCACCTGGTAGAAAAAGTGGGAAAAGGCACATAAAAGCTTGAAATTTTTGCCTCCACTTCTCTACATGCTTTTGAAAACCCATGAGGGGTATGCTCACCAAAATTGGGCATAATTCGACAAGTTTTTGTTTTTTGACATTTTTGGGCTTATTTGCAGAAAATCATGGGCATCGCCATTTTTTTTTGAAGCATCCTCAGAGGTGGAAAGTGGTATCATTTGGATGAATTAAATTCAGGGGCATCTACTCAGAAAAATTCAGATCATTTGAAGATGTTTTGGTCCCCCAAAGAGGTGAAAAATAGTCACTTTTTCGACACTCTGCCTTACTTATCAGCAATGGCTAATTTCTAGGTTTTTCCACACAGTTCAGTCTTTCACAGACTTCTGGTGATCAGCTTGGGGATGAAAAAGTATTTTCGGAAAATAGACATGAAGGTCCTTCCAACAAGCCATTACGGGCCTCGGTTTGACATCGGGAGGTCCTTCAAAAGTTTCCCTCAAGACAATGAATTTTCTGCTGCTATATTTCTGAAGCATTTTTGTGAAAAATGCAGTTTTCTGAAGTGGCTTTTCCAAATGTGAATTTAACCTTTTTTGGCCATTTTCAGTCGGGAAAAGTGAATTTAATTTATTTTTTAGCATTTTTAAGATATTTTTATAGATATTGTGTGCCTGGGGCTTTGCAAAGCCTCAAGGAAAAAATCAGATATTTATGATGGGCCAATGAGCTTCCTAGTTGCTCTAGGAGGTTTTCCTTCTCCTTGGCCTATTTATTCCAAGAGATTTCATTGTGAACAACGCTGAAATTGATGATCTAGAGAAATATATGGCTATACAAGCTTGGAAGAAATACTTTGTCTCATGCATTTGATATTTTCTTGAATGTTTTGGATGATGAAAGAGGACTGTTGTTGGATTCCTTGACTTGGTAAAACGATATAGTGTTCCTCTCTGTTATGTTTCCTTAGTTTTCATACATATTTTCATATTCTCTTGCTTGATGTAGGACAGTAAAGAATAGATTTGAGACATGCCCATGGAGGCACCTCAAATTTCCTGATTCATTACAGCTTCTATGTTTGTCTTCTTTCTTAATTATGTCAAATGAATTCTTAAATTCTCTTTGATACCCTAAGAACTTGTTTTCAGTTGCATTAATGGTTATTATGTGTGCTAATTAGTATGATTCACGGTACGCCCTGTTTACTACTTATTTAACCAAAACACTATTACTGAAACATTTCTCTGAATGTTTGATTGTCCTAGTTAAACCAAAGAGGTCCTGTATCGATCTTGCCCTTTGCCTATACTATGCAATCTTAGTTCAAAGTGCCCGATAGCTCAAAATATGATGTCTAGGAGTTCTCTCTTCGTAGCTTGATTTATTTGTTTGTCTTAATTGTTTTTCCCCAAAGTCTAATAGTGATTTTCCTAAAGTTAGAGAGTCATATATCTCTATGTATTGCTTGAATGTTTATTTTATGCATCTATCAGTTTGAAGTTACATTTATAATGATTAATGGTTAGCCCTACAACATAGATGTCTGTTGTAGAACTATTTATGTTTAAAAGTCTTTGTCCTTCAAAAAAATAGTGTCCATCCCATTTCATTCCACCTAAAGATTCATTTTACCTTGAACAAATCGGCCCTTCAATATACCTTGTCCACCATCAGAGGATTTCTTGAACTTTTCGACCCCATAGCCCAGTTGATCTAACAATATTTTATTTATTTAAAACTTTGATCAGTTCCTCCCTCAAAAACCTAAAAACAAAATTAAAACCTATTTAACAACTAGCCTAAAATAAAAAACATAAGAAGCAAACAAATATACATCACTTGCACAAATAGAGAGAGCCCTCTCTGAGTCCAGGAATGCTAGGTCCTTGGTCTCCAAAGTTGGTTTGATGTTACCCTGTTACTTGGCTTTCCAATCTACCAAATCATGGGACCCTAACGTAATGGCGAACACGGTGGGACTCTGAGTAATAAACAAACTTAGATTCCCTAAACCTTCAGAGACCTTTGAGAATACTATCTTGTGGACTTATCTGACTGCTCACTACACAATGGCGATCATGGTGGGACTCTAAGTGATAAACAAACTTAGTTTCCCTAAACCCTCAGAGACCTTTGAGAATACTATCTTGTGGACGTATCCCACCGCTCAATAATATAATGGTGATCACGGTGGGACTCTGAGTGATAAAAAAACTTAGAATTCCCTAAACCTTCAGAGACCTTTGAGAATACTATCTTGTGGACTTATCCCACCGCTTAATAACATAATGGTGATCACGATGGGACCTTCTGAGTTAGTGACAAACTAAGTATACCTTATAGCTTCAGAATCCCTCAACCTAGAAGTATTATCCAAGAGTAAAATCTAGTTTTCTCACCATCCTAGCAAAATAATGACCCAGCTATAGGACACTCTTACAAACCTTAGGGCTACATAAAAATTCAGAAAACCCCAAAAACATTCCTATATTGTCTTTTTATCATTATTGGTGGTGGACCATACACATGTCTCTAAAAACAACTAAAAACATCCACCTGGCGACTCCACTAGCCTCCAATAGGCCTATTACTCTAGTAGTCCTTATAAACTCTCCTGGAATGCATTGAGAAATTCCAATCATGCTAATGGTGGATAGAACAGTTCAAATCTTCCACCTGGCGACTCCACAACCCTCAATAGACCAAAATAATCCATTGGTAGAGAACTTTAGATTGCTTGAAAGGACACAGTAACTCTTTCTGGTAAACCAATATGGATCCAAGCGAGAACACAATAGAAAAGTTGGAAAATTTTGTATATATGTTCAGTAAAATGATGCCTCTACTTTACAAGAAAAGAGAAAGACACAAAGTTAAGGTTAACACTGGTTATTCAAACCAACCTACACTTCTTTCTCGAGATGAACAAACTCAACTATTAAAAGACAAGAGTAACAAACAAAATGTGCCTAATGAGAAAGCTGCAAATAAAAACATAGAGGAATGCTCTAAAGAAACTATTAGCCATATTGAAATCACAGATTTTGAAATGGAAGAAGAATCAAAACCTTTAGATTTTCTATCCTTATGCTTTAATTCATTCCAGATTTTGAAAGGAAATTTGCATCCTAAAGATCTCTTAGCATGCATTCAGGAAACCCCTGCTCAAGTTAACTCTCACATAAATCAAGAAGAGTTGGTTGAAGATGAATTCAAATCTAAAATAGAAGACAAATCAAAACCTATAGGATCTCTACCTTTATTCTTTGATTCATTTGAGTTCATACGAGAAAATTGGCCTCCTAAGAATCTATCAGAGGAAACTCATGAATCCCATGTTTATTATCCCAAACATCAAGAAGAGTTGATTGAAGATGAATTCAAATATGAAATAGAAGACAAATCGAAACATATAGGATCCCTACCTTTATGCTTTGAGTCATTTGAGTTCATACGAGCAAATTGGCCTCCTAAAAATATATCAAAAGAAACTAATGAATTACATACTAACTATCCCGAACATCACGAAGAATTGGTTAAAGATGAGAACAATCAAGAAATGAAAGAGAACCCACAGGATCCCTCTAAAAGCACAAGTGATGATTCATCATCTCTCATAAGTGAAGCCCAAAAAGAAATTCATCCTCCAAATCAGCTTTCCTAAGAGAAAGAGGATTATTGTAGTTATATCCAAAGAGAGATAAAAATGCCTCCCTTTTTAACTGAAGAGGAGATAGATCAACTTATAAACATGCAGAAAACCTCTAAAAATTCATATGAACACAGATTTTCTGATCTTTCTCCTGCTAATCTTGCATACCATAAGTCAAAAAATAGATTTGTAAATCAATTTGAAGATAAAAAATCTGATAGTCCAATATGCATGGTTGGTGACATTACTTACATTGATTATTCTCCAAGGTTTGATCAATATATTGATGATTATGGTATCCAAGTAGAAGCTAACCTTGCAGAGCCATCAAAGGTTGAGGTGTGGGATGAAGTTCACTGTCATCAGATTGAAAGCATCAATTAGCCAATACAAGTCACCTATAACACTGATGAGGAGAGCCTTGAGAGTTTAGAATTAAGTGAAGAGTCTCTAACTCTTTGCTCTACTTCACTTCAGTCCATCAGAAATAACATTCACATAATTGGAAATCAACAGTCTTTCAGCTTTGATGATGAGGTTGAGGAAGATGATGAGATTCTTGAGCAAGTTATCAATAAGAAGCCTTCTCCTATAATGACTGAGGAAATCATTTTTGACATGGAATCCTCCTTAACTCCATATTTGCAGCCACCAAGTTCCATTGAGATACAAATTGTAGATGAATAAATAGAGGCTGATAAACACATGAGATTTGTCACACTATCCTTTCAAGAGGACTTATTTCCAAAGCGTATCCCTACTCATGAACATGATGACCTTCACACAATTTTCATTCCACTTAATCAGAACACCTCAGCTTGGAAAGAAGACTACACTACAATATATGATGAGTCTGATAGTTCAAGTGATCATGAGCAAGGGGAAGAGTTGCTTTACTAGGAGAGTCCAAAATATAGCCAAGTGGAAGAAAGAGTAGTCCTGAATGAATCCTATATATCAAATCCTCTAGATCAGGTATTATTCCAAGATCCATTTGTTGTTTTCCTTGAGAAATATGAAGGAGTAGTGTGTTCTGCCCAAAATAGTCTATTGCAAAGAGTAAGAAAAATTTTAGGCACTACTGTTCGAAAACAAGAAAAGTGGAAGTGGCCTTTTCATTTCTTCAGCACTCTAAAGAAGCTGAAACTAAATCCCTTATGGAATCATCTGCTTGATTGGCTTTGTTGGAAAAGATATTTCACTAAATGAATGTATATTGTGTATAGGTTAGATTAGGATAGATAGATTGGTGTGGGAAATAAGCTCAGCCTTGTGAGCATCTTTTTAGTTCTAGATTGTTTGAAGAAATGAATCCAAAACAAAAAATACAAAAACAATAGAAAAGTAGAAAAGAGGGCACTTTTAGAAAACACCATGAAAAACCCCATGTTCAAAAAATAGTCATTTTGAAAGCGCGCAAGTCTAAATGCCGCTACTAGTGCTCAAAATATGTCTTGTTTAGTTATCTAACCTAATCATAACTAAACATGTTTTAAATTGATTGCTGATAACTTACTAAAAGAAGGGATAGTCAAATTGTGTAAGCTTGACTTGTCAAAGAAAGTAGATTAGGAAAAGATACTGGTTCCACATGCTCAAAATAGAACCAAAGAGGAAAACAAAGATGAAAAACAAACTTTGTATCCTAGCCCTGATTTTTCTAAATATTATTTTCATGCAAAATAATATTTGTGTGTAGCTTGTCCTTTATGCCACAAGTACATGACAAATCAGACTGTCTAATCCTGATTTGGTCATTTTTCAATTTCATGTTTTAGTTTAGTGACTTAAATCCTATCAAACAGCTTAACCTTGACAGTTGATATAGCATAGGTAGAGAAACAAAGGAGTTCATCAGTTTAATTTGAACTCCCGATAGATATAAGTGTAGAATTAGATAGTGTCATTTTTCAAAAAAAATATGCCAAAGGGTTTCTAGTCTAAATGCACCCGAAAGAAGTACAAATTTTAGGGAACGTAGCTTTGTAGGTAGAGAGTGACTTTGATGCTAATCATACTGTCAATTTTAAAAAACAGCATCAAGAAAGAAAGAAATTTTTGTCAATGGATAAGGCACTGGTTTTCAAAAGCCAGAAATATGAAATTCTAGACACCTCCTGAAAAGGAGCTGCCCTCCCCAAACGAAGCCACTATTAGTCATCAATAATTTTCACCTGTTGATGATGACTAGTTTCCTAAGCTGAGTTTTCTAGAAATTGATCTCCAAACTATCCAATCTGTCATCTACAAAACACCCCAAAACAATTTTTTGTCCGCCTACCCCTTCCAGTCAGCCTATGATGAGAAAAAAACTATTTTCCAAGACGTATCTAGTTTTAGCCATATAATCTTGTCCATAGTTCTCATATATGAAGATTATCTACTGTCATTCACCCTTATTCCTCAAGCCATTCATTATCCAACTGTTGAAAGAATATCTGAAACCCTATCTCTGGTCATCTGTCATTTCAAAATCTAATCATACCCAAGAAACACTCAGGACATGTCAAGATCACCCCTAAGTTAGATAGTGGTGTTTTAGGGAATCCTTTCTTTGGCAAAAAACATCTCGAGCCAAAAGCCTCTGTTCAGTACCAGTTAGCCCTAAATTAGTGCCTAATCTACAAAAACAAATCTTGATCCATCCATAGGTCGTGCACCACTAAGAGGTCATTCTGTCTCAGTCCAGAATGAGTTCAACAAAGATCCAAAACAGAAGAAGATAAGGGTGTGATTGCAATAATGATCAATGTGCAAAAGAGCAAAAGGACAAAGAAAAAAAGGGTCCTACATGCTAAATTGGCTTGCCCTCAGTAAAATAAGTGAAATACAATAAGTAAAGCACTACCAATAAGTGTGGCTTGAAAGCTAAAGTTGCCTAAAGAATAGAGAGAATCCTCCAAGTCATATGAAGGCAAAAGGATGGTGTCATGCTGATCAGTAGTGTTCTCAGCATCTCCTCCAAACGAAAATCCAACCTGCCTCTACAAACACAGTCAAGGGAAGTCAGTCAACTATGTCTAGAAATAAAATATTCTACATATATAAGTTAGATGGTTTCTGTTCTAGAAATTCACAGGGATAGTTTACACAGAATACCTATCTCATAACATATATCATAAAGAAAACTCTTGCCTATTTGACATAATACCAAGCAGAGACACATGGTTTGCAGAAAGGTGATAGAGTTTTGAAATATATGAAATGACATATTTACAGTAAGGACCACCTCCTTTAAAAGAGAAGATGGTTGAAAGCATTGAAATGACCTCCATTAAAAAGAAAATGGTTAGAAGACATCATGGTAAAGCCTCCTCCAATAAAGAGCAGATGGTTGAAATCACATAAGAACCTCATTCATTTAAAAGAAGAGTGTTAAAGCGTCAAGCGATTTTAGAAACTGTCAGTCACATCCTTCCAAGAGATGAACAATAGATGCATAACAAAGATCCAAAAGTGGGTGTGAAAATTTTTTTTTGGTAAGAACAGTTGAGAAACAACTGTGGTCTTATGATTATTTTTCCATTTTTGAATATTCTAAGAAAACACAGCTTCTATAGCCTTTCTATACCAATCAGAGTGCTACAGTCACCTCTTTGCAAACTAACCAAAAACCTCACGGTGTCAAAAGGCCTCCTCCGAAAATGAGCAGAGGACCCACCATTGTTTGAAAATATTCAAAAGGACAAGTGAAGAAGGGAAGCCTCCACAAGAATATTATGGAAAAAGCACAGTTTACAAAAGGCAAAAGGGTTTTCGAATTTTGAAAGGAAAGAGGCTATTTTTTTTTTCTTTTGAACAAAGTCTTATAAAGTATACAAGGCATCAAACAAACGTTCTTTTGCAACCTTACCAAAAAAGGAACAATCATTGGGTGTTTTCTAAAGGAATTATGAGCTTAAAGTTCTGCGTGGCATGCCTATAGGTGCCCGACCAAAGACATTACACGGAGGCGCGGTGCGCCTGTAGCCTCTCGTGGCCCACCTATGTCGGTGGTCACTGGGCACCCAAGGCCAACCCGACAACCTTTTTGCGCAGCGCGTTCTACGCCAAACTCCCACCCGTCTCAAAATTTTTCTAAACACACTACTTTTCCCATAGGCCAATACTCAAAAGGGGATAAAATGGGTTGAAGGCTGGTTTTTACACATCAAGCTCATTTTCCAAAGGTATTTATGCCTCTCGGCCTATCTTTAAATTGAGGAAAAGTTGAAAATAACACCGTCTTCAAAGAAAGCAGAGTTTCTGTTGGGGGGTTTTTATATCAGTTTAAAGAAGGGCTTTTTACTGTGATTTCAAAGGATAAAAAATATAGATTGAAGGTGGAGAGACTGTGTCAAAAAAAAAAAACATTTACCTCTAAAATCCACTAACAGACCTTCTAAAAAACCTCATTCCTCAAACACAAATGCTGAAGGGGTGAAATGGTTTTCATTCAACTCATGCCTATTTGATAAACTCAAAGAAAACTAGTGACCATTTAAGGAGAGGCAGAGTTTGTTGAAAGGCCTATTACTCAGTAAAAAGAAGAATGTATTTTGTTCTAAAGAAACAATAACATCAAGGAGGAAACTATACTCAAAGGTAAAATACAGTGTTCTTCTAAGGGCACAGTCTTTGATTTAAATCAGTCCCTTAAGACAGTAAGTTCAAGGAGCCTTTTTCTTGCTTCAACTAAATGACAGAAAACAATGATCATCTAAGGGGAGACAGAGTTTGTTAGGAGGTTTATTATTCAGTAACAAGGGTTTTGTCTTTTTTTTTGGAAAAATAATAATCATCACAGAAGGGCAGTTTTATTCAAAAGCATAACACAATGTTTTTCTAAGGGATATAATCTTTGTTTTAAATCAATCCCTTAAAAATAGTGACAACCATAGGAGAAAATGAATTAAGAGTGAAGATTTCATATTGTCAAGGTCAAAGAGAGTTGGTTTTGTCTAAACAAACTTGTGGGCTAATTAAGGACAGACTTAGTTTTTCAAAGAGTAAAAGTGTTTGATTTAGAGCCTATTTCAAAAACACTTGAACAAGTTTGCCTGGGTAAGTCAGCCAAAGATCTCAGAACCAAAATTCCTCCTAAACCAAATAGCAGGAGTGGTCCTCACAAAAGGTATGAGCCTTTTTCAACTCAGGAAGTGGATGCATCCCCTTCAGTACTCTTTAACTTTCATGAAGTAGGATGTTTGGAATTTTGTCAAAAGGTTCAAGAGGTGAAAAATTATCTTCCCTTGACACATTTTTTTGCTTTAAGGCTGCAAGGGAAGCATGTTCATCTAGCAGGTTTAGACTTCAAGCTCTCTGCTAGAACTATCTCCAAAGCTACCAAAATTCCATATATCGGAGAAAAATGATCTAAGCAAACCTACCTAGATTTCAATCAATAAAAACCATTCTTGAAACCGAAACATCGGGATGCATGCCCAGCTATTTTTCCTTTTTCCTACTTGCTGACCAGCTATTCTCCTCTCATGAAAATCATCATGAAGTATTTCACATGCAAAGGGAGGTTTTCCCAGGTTTATGCTTATCATATCAGGCTACTCATGCACTTCACAAGAACTCAATTGCTAAACGTACCCTTTTTCCTCTATAGAAGAATTGACAAGATGACTTCTACTGTTCAAAAAAAGCCTTCCTCTCAGCAGCAAGCTTGTCTTTTTCATCATTCCCTTATCAAGATCATCATCCTCCATCAACTTGAGAAAAAGGGAGTTTCTTGGGACTCTTTCATTTAACATCCCGATTTCGCCACTACTTCTTCATCTCATGCGCCTCCCTCACCATCCACTCATCATGTTTCTCTTTCTTCTAGTAAATCCACTCCTAAGAAACAAAAATCTCCTAAATTGAAAATGAAGAAGAACAAAGTGAAAGGAGGAAAACAAGTGATGAGGAAGGACAAAATGAAGAATCCAAACATGACAGTGAGCATAAAGAAGGTAATGATGAAGAGCTGGAACAAATTGATGATGAACATAGCAGTCACAAGGAGGAAACTATTGGTAACCCACACAACAGTAAGCATTATGATGATGAGGCACAAAATATTGAGGATACAGTGCCTAACAGTCATGAAGAAAGCAGGGATAGAAGTGAACAAGACAGCCCTCAAGGAGACATACAAGGTGACAGCCAAGGCACTTATGAGCAGGGTCAAGACAGTCTTCAAAGGGACACTTTTGATGAAAATTAGGAAAGCCCTCCAGCCAGCAACGATGATGACAAACAATCCCCAAGCAGTGAGCATAAATAACACATCATAGAAAAAAAGGGCCAAATCAGCTACCATGAGCATAGTGGTGATAAAGACCAACAAGGCAGCCTTCAAAAGGAGGAAAATAGTGACAAAGATGATGAGGGGAGCAGTAAAGTTAAATACCAATTAGAGCATGTGCTAGCTGCCTCTCCTAGGCAAGGGGCCATGCTTTCTTCTCCAAAGGTAACAAAGCCCCGAACTTCAAGAAAGAAAGTGGCTCAAGTCGTAACTCCCAATGTTACTACAGAACTCCGAAGCAGAGGCAAGTTGCCCAAGAAACCCATTGTTGAATTACCAAAGAAGAAGAGATCCAAGAAACTTATCAAAGTCAAAGGGAAGGAAAAAGAGGAGAGTAGCCATGAGAAGGAAATGGATTTTGACATCATCCAAATAGACAGTGATGACGGGGATAATGAAGCAAAAATTATCAAAACTCTTTTACTGAATAGAGACGCACAAATTTATGACCTAAGAGCTGATATAGAGAGGTCAAAAGACCTCATACATGTTTTGCAAACAAAAAACAAACAAATGAATGTCCACATGGTAGTTTATGAGGCACGGGATTTCAAGCACCAAAAGGAAGCCTCTAATGCACAAATCAAGTTGGAAAAACTTATGGGCAAATTCAATGACACTGAAGAAGAAGAGTAGCTAAAGAGGAAGAGGCCTAGAACTATGGGTCTCAAAAGAGCGTTGGAGAAATAGAAAGAAGAAGAGGCAACCCTTTTCCAATCTTTTCCTCTTACTGCTTTCTCACCCAAGAAATAGAAAATAATAGAGAAGCATGGCTTGAAAGGGAAAATAAACACTTGGAGGATAAGTTGGAAAGAGATAATAGATACTTAAGCCTTCAAAATAAAATGACCGGGCACTACAAAAAGCTAAATCAATTTGCCCGAAGGAAATTGAAGGTTACAAAAGAAAAGCTCAAGGTGGCCCGAAAGAGGCGCCCTATGGAAAAAGTGGGAAAATGCACATCAAAGCTTGAAATTTTGGCCTTCGCTTCTCTACATTCTTCTGAAAACCCATGAGGGGTATGCTCGCCAAAATTGGGCATAATTCAACAAGTTTTTGTTTTTTGAGATTTTTGGGCTTATTTGCAGAAAATCATGGGCATCGCCATTTTTTTTTGAAGAATCCTCAGAGGTGGAAAGTGGTATCATTTGGATGTGTTAAATTTAGGGGAATCTACTCAGAAAAATTCATATCAATTGAAGATTTTTTGTTCCCCCAAAGAGGCGAAAAACAGCCACTTTTTCGACACTCTACCTCACTTATTAGTAAGGGCTAATTTCCGGGGTTTTCCACAAAGGTCCGTTTTTCACAGACTTTGAGTGATTATGTTGGGGAAAAAAACATATTTTCCGAAACTAGACATCCAGGGCTTTCCAACGAGCCATCACAGTCCTCGTTTCGACATTGGGAAGTCCTTCAAAAGTTGCCCACAAGACAGGGAATTTTCTGCTGCTATATTTCTGAAGCATTTTTGTGAAAAATGCAGTTTTCTGAAGTGGCTTTTCCAAATGTGTGCTTAGCCTTTTTTGGAAATTTTCAGTTGGGAAAAGTCAATTTAATTTCCTTTTTTATCATTTTTAAGATATTTTTATAGATATTTTGTGCCTTGGGCTTTGCAAAGCCTCAAGGACAAAATCAGATATTTGTGATGGGCCAATGAGCTTGCTAGTTGCTCTAGGAGGTTTTCCATCTCCTTGGCCTATTTATTCCAAGAGATTTCATTGTAAACAAGGCTTAAATTGATGATATAGAGCAATATATGGTTATACAATCTTGGAAGAAATACATTGTCTCATGCATTGGATAGTTTCTTGAATGTTTTGGATGATGAAAGAGGACTGCTGTAGAATTCCTTGACTTGGTAAAATGGTATAGTGTTCCTCTCTGTTATGTTTCCTTAGTTTTCATATATATTTTCATATTATCTTGCTTGCTTTATGATATTAAATAATATATTTGAGACATGCCCATGGAGGCACCTTAGATTTCCTGATTCATTATAGCTTCTATGTTTGTCTTCTTTCTTAGTTATGTCAAATGAATTCTTAAATTATCTTTGATACCCTAAGAACTTGTTTTCAGTTGCATTAATCGTTATTATGTGTGCTAATTAGTATGATTTATGGTATTCCATGTTTACTACTTAGTTAACCAAAACCCCATTATTGAAACCTTTCTATGAATGTTTGATTGTCCAAGTTAAACCAAAGATGTCTTGTATCGATCTTTCCCTTTGCCTATACTATGCAATATTAGTTCAAAGTGCTTGATAGCTCAAAATATGATGTCTAGGAGTTCCCCCTTCGTAGCTTGAGTTATTTGATTGTCTTAATTGTTTTTCCCCAAATTCTGATAGCTATTTTCCTAAAGTTAGAGAGTCTTATATCTCTATGTATCGCTTTGAATATTTATTTTATGCATCTTATCAATAAGTTATATTTATCATGATTAATGGTTAGCCCTACCACATAGATTTTTTCTCGTAGAACTATTATGTTTAAAATTATTTGTCCTTCACAAACCTAGTGTCCATCCCATTTCAATCCACCTTACCTAGAGATTCATTTCTTACTTTGATCAAATCGGCCCTTCAACATACGTTAACCGCCCCCCCCCCGAGGCTTTCTCGACCTTCTCAACCCCATAGCCCAACACCTAACAATATTTTATCTATTTAAAACTCTTTGACTGGCCTTTCCCTCACGGACCTAAAAAAACTAAAAACCTACTTAACAACTAGCCTAAAATCAAAAACATAAGAAGCAAACAACTATACATCCCTTTCACAAATAGAGAGAGCCCTCTCTGAGTCCAGGAAGGCTAGGTCCTTGGGTTCCAAAGTTGGTTTGATGTTACCTTGTCAGTTGGTTTGCCAATCAGCCAAATCACGAGACCCTAACAAAACCCAAAACAATTATTTGCAAAATCAGACCACCTCCAACAAATGTCTTCCAAGAAAAGTCCTTAAACCAAAATCTCCAAGAAAATTATTTCAACCCAAATCAAGACCTTTGTAAAATTAGACCAAATGTGTGAAATGTGCGAAAATTATGAATGATTTCGTGGCAATTTATATTGTCATGAAATGTTTTTTGGAGGGGCTTTGCGAAATTTTCCGGCCGATGGAAAAGTAGGCAGAAGTTTGGCCGAACTTTGGAAAACATTTCGGCCGAACTTTGAAAAAAATTCGACCGAACTATTAAGGCGTGAGACTTAATGGCCCGTTTGCACAAAAACTAGTTCGGCTGAACTTTTCTACAAAGTTCGGGCGAACTAAAGCATCGCCAATTACACAGATCTGAGCTCTAAATATGTTTTTTCAACTTTGGACTGAATAAACTCCATGAAACATTTTGAATTAACTGTCGGAACCAAGACAAGAATTTTCAGATATGAATCTACTTTCAGGAAATATAAATTTTATGTAATTTTATAAATATTTACTAATTTTAATTAATTTTGTAATAAAATGGGTGCAAACAATTTCTGAGGATCATTGTGATTCAGTGAAATCAAAATTCTGTATCTCCAAAAATACATTGTGAAAAAAATTAAAAAAATTATGGGGCATTACATTGGTCTGTTGTCTCTAATGGGTAGCTTTTATATTTTTAGTTTATAACTTATATGTTAAGAAATTTCTTGCGTCGCGAAACATAGTCAAAGTATGCAGTTTTTTCGTATTGGACCAGTTCAAAAAATTCTAGTAATTATGATATGTATCCATTGGCTTTGTAAATATGACAAAACCAAAGTAGACTCTGTCTATATTATTGTAACACATTTTGTCTTCTCAAAAACAAGAATTTTCAAAGAATACAACATTGTGTATTAACATGACTTCTTATGAATCTTTTGATTGTTAAAAAACACACACTCAAAGGAACGCTAAGTTGACATATAAAATGTGCATAAAAAAATTCCAAAAAATAATTAATAGAAAGCTAACAAAATTTCTGACAACTTTTATTTTTATCGCAAAATGAAGTTCTAAACAGAAAAATTATTATAATTTTTACAAAGTTGAAGAATAAAAAAAAATGAATTTTTTTTCTCAAAAAAGGGCAAAAAGTGTAACCCAAATTCACATATTCACCCATCTACCAGTCGCAAAAAACACTATGATCTAGATGCATTATTTTGGGTTAGTAATAAACTCTATCAAAACTAGGTAAGATAGGCAGTGGTGGTAGCAACGAAGTACACAAATTTATATCCTTAGACTGTACCAATTATGAAATCAATCTAAAAGGCCGTGACTATTCTACTGCATACTATTTCTGTCAGGAGATGGATTATCTCAATAGGTTGCATGGAAAGAACTCTATTATATAGTTAATTGACTATGAGATTACAAACAAAAGTGTATTCAGGGGTGTGATGACTCTTGGTCCTTAGGGAGGTCTTGGCAAGGGAATAGGAGGGAGGGCTCAACCTATGACATATGCTATGAGTGCTCTAGCATATATTCCACCATTCACATAGCTTCTAACAATTGACATGTGGGAGCTCATACATTTGCTCATTATATAAAACTTAGGAACTTTTTAGCTCTATATTCCTCAAAATTTATAAATTTCTAACCCACTAGTTGAGTAATAATGTAAAATTAAAGTGTTACCCAGTTCAGTAACAATGCAAACTATTGACTGTTAAATGTTGATTGTTTTAGAATTTTGCAGTTACATCAATATGTTGTTAATGCTTACATTTTTTTTAAGTGATAGCCCTTGAAGAATGGCGGACGAAAAATATTGAAGAAGCTAAGAAGCGTGAAGAAATGAAAGCCAATGTGAATTCCTCCACACAAGCCAAAGATACTGGTATGCAATTTTTCTATTCAACTTATGTGTGACTTCAACTGATGGCTTGTCCATTAGTTGTGGTGGCATACTATTTTTTTGTGACATCAGGTTCTTTTCCTCCTTACTCCTTTTGGTCCATAGCTCCCAAATTTGGGCGTGTGTTTATACATTATGTATTGGGGTTCCCATGAACAGAGATGGTGGAAAAAGTATTGGAGACTCACTGGGGCCCTGTGTTGGAGGAAGCTGGATTCTCATTACCTCCCGAAGCTTCAAGCGAGGATAGTGGAAAGATGCTGGAGGATGGAACTGAGATCAGTAATGAATATATGGGCAATCTTAGTTTGGTGTTTTCGCTTTTGATTTCTTGGGATTTTGACTCCTAGGTTAGCATCACCAAATTATTTTTTCCTCTTCACTGCATTATGTCTTGAGAGCGTGTTTTACAAAGTATTCATATAGCAGTCTTATCTATTTTTAAGTTTATGACTTGAGGATTATGGTTTCCTGACAATTTCTCTAGGTTCCTTTTTTCAACATATTTAAGGTTATTGTTATGTTGCTAAATTTAACAATTTGATTACTTACATGCAGGAGAATGGAATTTAGCATTTTGTAGTGAAGAATTGTTAAAATTCAAAGTATTTTGTTTTAACATCTTTTTTCTTTTCCACATTTTCCCAAGTGTGTTATTTTTGAACGAGTTATATTGTTTCTTTGTTCAATTTGTCCAAGGGCAGCAAGGGTTTGGAGAATCCTAGCTTAAAATGGTGCAATTAAAGTCTGATGCATAGTTTGATATTATTTCTGCAGAAGATGGAATCATACCTGGTAGGCCACTTCCTTCTGAATGCCATGCAGAACCACATACAGACTATGACAGAGCTGCAGTTAAATGGGGTCTGATGCGCCATAAAGAAAGTGATGTAGATTGTTGTCAGGCTTGCTTAGACCAAGCAAAAAATGCTAAAGAAGGTGAAAATAAGTGTAACATTTGGGTTTACTGTCCATTTGAACCTGGTTGCTATTCTCTAGATATATATCAGCACAAGCATCAAGAATGTTGGCTAAAACAAGTAGAATTCTCATGCTTCCTCTATTGGATATCCTGCATCTTCTGCTATGTGGCTTCATAGAGGAGATTTCGCTTTGGATATTAGATTCTTTTGTCAAGAAAGATGTTGAAATTGATATTTTGGGGAATCTACATACATATTTATGCAAGTTCGAGCCTTTCTTGATAAATCAGGGACAACTTACTGAAGGGTAGTTTGAAATTTTGTGTTTTTTCTTATTCAAGTTTGAGTTTATTTCAAGACCGCTACAGTCTATGGTCATGTGCGATTATGAATTATAAATTTATATAATTTTGATGTTTCTAGGTTGGAGACTGTACTATTTTCATTGGAGGATGCTACTATTGATGCGCCCAAGGCTCTTGTGTTACTTGGTAGGATTCTTGCAAAACTGGTTGTTGAAGGGATATTCTTTATTCAAGATATAACAAGGGCAATCAAGGATGGAGGTACATAGCCAGGAAGCTTATTAGAAACGAGGGGATTTTGAGGTATTTCTCAAGAAGAAAATTTCAAGGTAGTCTGCTCACAATTTTAATGCCTGATCAATTTTGTGGTTTATCTATGATCTCTCATGTTGACAAGTGAATGGTTGGTTAGTTTTTAGCTCGTGCTCACATTTGTTGGTTCCTGAAGCTCGAGCACTTTATAACAAAAATAGGCAAAGTCAAACAACACAAATGGTCCACTAGCTCTCTTTTCATTTGCTAATATTATAATGAAGTTTTATTAGAGGCACTGTTTGTTTGTTTATTTTGGTTAGAAAATGGTTTGCTCTTGGTTTTATGTGATTTTCAATTTATCGTATGTAGCATGTTGAGAAATGGGAAAGAATAACGTGACATTTATTTTGCAGAAATTGATGTTGAAGGAAAATTGCTTTGACATTGTTGATGTTAAGATATATGTTGTATAAACTATTTATAGTCTAATTTATGTTATATTCTAGTGTTCATTGTCTTTCATTTCTTACAGTGCATTGTATTTTCTTTTGTTTTCAGAAAATGAAATCAGTATTGATGGTAAGAAACATGAATTGAAAAAAGAGAAGAGCAATAACATTGGAGCGACAAATGCAAAAAGAGAGAGGAGAACTGGTCTGGTGATACCCTTTGAACCAATATCTCAGATAAGACACACATATAAAGACTGATGATCAAGTCTTCAGAGTTGGTGAATTCACCTGTAATGCCTTGACAACACAATGATAATGTTTTGAAGTGATGAAACATCATTTCATGTGTAAATTGTAGTCCAACTAATATTAAGTTGGAAACTCATATTGCAATACTTTAACATTTCATATAATATAATTTATGTGGTTGAAATTATTTATAGTTGCACTTGATGTTGTTTAGTATTGTAATTAAAATATGCGACTTTGTGTTTTCATATTAGATGAGCATGCACATTGTATGACATTTTTTAAATCATACAAATTAATTTATGTTTATTAATAATGAACAGAAAATCAATTTAAAACTACTAAATTAGTAGTTTCTATTGATTAATGATGAACACAAATAAAATGAATATACGACTAAATTAGTCATTTATAATGATTATTAATGAAAGTAAATGAAATGGATATAAACTACTAAATTAATCATTTATATAATGAATAAATGGCTACTGCAAATGATAAATTTGTGACTACAAATGACGACTAAATTTTGCATATATACGACTATTAGTAGCTAATTTATAATATCTTATAACACGATTAAAATTTAGCCCTATTTCTTCGGTTGTTAATTGGCTTCAAACGATGACTAAAATTTGCATATATGTGACTATTACTAACTAATTTATAGTATCTTATAACACGACCAACATTTTTTTCATATTTCTTTGGTCATTAATTAGTTTTCTGGGGTGATCATATAGTAATATTTTTTGTATATTTGGTCATTAATTGTGACAATCAATGACCAAATCAATGACTGAATCAGTGACTAAATCAAGGACCAAATCAATGACCAAATCGATGACCGAATTAATGACCAAATATACAAATAGATTACAAAATTGAGATAACCAATTAATGACTAAGCTAAAAAAAACCAAAATTTGGTCGCATTATAAGATACTGTAAATTAGCTACTATTGGTCACTGACTGAAAAATAGTCGTTTATATGTAAATTTCAGTTGTCTTTTTAGTAAATAATTATCCATTTTGTACTAGTGATATGAGATCAAAATATAAATTATATCGAAGTTCAACATGAATATTTACTTTGTGTCAAATTGAAAAGTCATAAGTCGCTTACTCTTTATGAAGTGCCTTTTTCCATTCGTTTGGATAAGCTACCCTTATCTTTTGTCTTCAACCCTTTCATCCTCCCAAATCAGTGCACCTGGTCTGTTTTTGATCTGCTTGATGTACTCACTAGCATAATAGAAAGAATCATACATTATGTACCCCTCTGCGATAGACCCCTCAGGTTTTTCCCTTTTTTGAACAAAACCTTTCAATTTCTTCATGTACCTCTCTATGAAGAACATCCAATGATAAGAAACCACCCCAACTAATTCAACCTCATCTACTAGGTGGATTAGAAGATGAACCTGCATATCCAAGAAACTCGTCGGCAGTTACTTCTCAAACATAAAAACAATCTCAGCTATCTCTTGACACCACCATGGAATGATAGCCACATGAATCTCCTTTGACATGATTCAACATACAAATGCAGATAATTTAGATATGGCACATCCTAGGTCTTGGGGGAAGTCATGTTTCACACACCCACACACGAAAAAAAGATAATCACACTTCAAAGTTATAAACACATGCAATAATATACAAAATTAGTTATGTTTTATGATCCCTGCATGGGATAAAATTTATTAATATAAGAAATAATAAAATAATTCTTTTGACATTATACATACTCTTAGAAGATTCAAATGGTCATGTGATTTCAACCTCGAAAAATGGTCATCCACAGTGAAGCAGCGTCATAGTGAAGACCCATATGAATATGGCACCTTCACACCCATTATAAATTCCTTTTCCAAAGAAAGATAATTTTTCTTTAAAATCCATGGGACATCACCTTATTTGAAATACCAATTATAGGGACCAACTACCTCTGATCCTGTACTTTCTAATTGTCTTGGCCAATGTTTCTTTATTTTTTTGAAGTAATAAGATCTTTCCTAACAGCCAATGTGTCACTTTTTTTCGATGATATGTACCTCCATAAAGAATATGAAACATTTTTAAATATATGCATGGGATATAATAAGTGGGTAACCTTAAGATGCTCCCAATATGGGAGGTTATAAAAGATATATTTCCTTTTCATCCCAATGTGAAATTTCTCAACATATGTGTCTAAAAATTTTGAATCATCAAACATAGGCTCCCCATTTGAATCGAACATTTCGATGAACTCCTTATCCTTCTATCTCTCATATGCTCTAATCCATTTAGCTAGTTTCGTTATTAGAGGCCTTTGGGTTCTCTCTCATTTACCATTGAAAGTGGATGCTGTTGTTCTGTAAGGGTGTTCTTCTGGGAGGAATACAACGGAGCAATCATACACTACATTTCCTAGGTTGTTGGACCATTTAGATTTCAGAGAAGGTCAACAATATTTATGTCCATAATACCCTTTTGTTACAATACCTGCAAAATTATTGTATACAATATGCGCGACACGTTAAATAATATTATGAAGATCATAACAATTACAACGAATTAAATAACTAATATGCGAAAGAATATTATTACGTATATAAACAAATCAATAAATATGTGATTTACCTGAGAAAACTCCTAAGCCTAGATAATCATCTGTCATCTAATCACATATTCCATACAACGTAAAAATCCTCTCTACTGCGATGGGCCTTGATAAATCATATAAATTTATCCCATCCCATAATTCCTTCAATTCATCTACTAGTGGTTGTAAGTACACATCCATATTCTTCACTTGTCTTCTACCAGGAACTATGGGAGCAAACATAAGATTTCCATTCTTCACGGACAACCATGGGGGGATATTGTTATTGATCACTACTACAGGCCAAACATAATAGTTGGTGTTTTGGAGGGAATACGGGTTGATGCCATCCATGGCTATGCTGAGTCATAGACTTCTGACTTCATCCTTGAATTTTTTAGGCCATGTATCCTCTATATGCTTCATGGCTATTGAATGTGTTGGGATTCGCATAACTCCCAACTCACTTTTTTGTGAGGCATGCCATCCCTGCAACATAGCTAATTCTTTGCAATGAAAGAGCCTTTGAATCATTGGGATTATAGACATGTGCCTAAATATCTTAAAAGGAGGACCACATGATTTACCCTTCTTTTTTTATTTATCATACCTATCATGCTAATCAGAGGCTTAGTTTTAAGCTCAAAAATTAAAGTGCTCAGAAATACTCCAAACTAGAATAATAGTGAAGAGTCAGTCACCAAGAATCTGATGCAACTCATTTCATCAAAAACCAACTCCGTATGAAAAAGTTACGACATGTTGTTTATTTTCCTAAATAGCTAAAAAAATTGCAAAACAAGACAGAATGATGCCATGGCAGCCGAGTCAACATAAAAGGTATATTATGGGAATATTATTTAGTTTGGCCCAATGAAACCATGCCAAGTGTCAAACTGTTGATGGTTGCTAAGGAAGGAAATTTATTTTAATTTTACTAGAGGATTTGAGAACCAATAGCATGAGGACACATGGCTAGCCTGAAGGTCGCCACGTGCCCACTTCGAAGGTAAAAGTTTTGATAAATTCTGGAATATATCAAGCTTGGGCACATTTTTATTAACATGTTAAAGTCTGAAATATTTATTTTATGAAAAAGTTCTAAATATATGGTAAAGTGGCACATACATTTCAGAGAAAAAATTATTATCGGATGGGCGGAGGTCGGGGTCAAACCCACGACATCCCCCGCGCCAACTATATGACTTACCACCAAGCCACCTATTTATTCCTTCTAAGACTATAGGCCTGGCTTATATTTGAAGACAACCAGTTTCAACGGTGGGGGTTTGGAGGGGGCCAACCCCCTCACCATACGACCTATTCACCAGACCACCGGCGGAGCGAAGAATATAAGGAAGAAGTTTAATAGGTTAATCACGGGGTTAAGTGCTACTAATCTTGTATCTTAAAACCATAAACCAAGATTATTGTAAACACACTTATTTTTAATTAAACACGAGCTTATCCTCATTATTTTCATGCTTAATTGTTAATTAATCCAGAGTTAATATAGCGACGGGTTTGGCAGGGTCCGCCAGTTTCAGTGGAATACCAATTTTAGCTGAGATAACAAAAGTTATTTGTAGTTTTGGAGGAGATTTCTAGGAAAATATTGAACGAAGCATAAATGGAGAAAATTTCGACCAATTTTGGCTCAAGAAGAGTCTATCGTGGTATATTTTGATGTTCTAAACACATTGAACCAGTTTTCAGGAGAAGTAGATGAATGTAAACAATATTTTTTGCACATTTGAGCTAATACAGAGGCCCAAGCCATGGAAGTTGGACCAAGGAGATGTAGCCCAGGAGGGGTGCACAACTTCATCAAAACACTATGTTAATGAATCAATTGTCATGGTTTGTTTTATATTTTTTTGTTGATGTTCAACATTATCTTTTTCATGTTTTTATCTTCAAGAATTCAACATAATCTCCATACAATTACTTGTTTAACAATCAAGACCACTTCAATAATCCAATGTACATGAAGAAAATATCATCATTTTTAATATAAATCTGAAGATGAAATTAGCACAACAAAGCTAACATTCAAATTCAGATCAAGATGGTATTCGAGCAAAGTTCATTTGATTGATTTCTTGTAGTTTTGTCCAAGTATTCTTTTAACAGTTGCAAATTTGTGATGCTTAGAAGGTTGAAGTTGCAGAGAAGAGGAGGGAAACTGTTGGTTGTTAGTCCTGAGATTAGGAACAGAAGAAGGATAGCCACAAGAGCACCATATCCACCCAAAGTTTCACTCCTAGCTGCACTTGAAGTAGCTGAAGTTTTATCTCTAGCTGAGATTGAAGAAGTACAAGTTGCACCAAAAGCTGAGTTTATTGAAGAGGTACAAGTTGCAAAAGAAGTTGATCTTGAATCCATAGCCATCATTTCATGTGTAGGAGATACTGAAGGTCTTTCAAAAGAGGAAGCATTCATGAAGGCTTTCTATGACCTAACTAAGAGGGTTAGGATCCTCTTTGAACAGAGGAACACCAGCATGGTTGGAGAGAATTCTAAGTCTCCACATGGAGAAGGAACCTCAAAAGTCAAGAAGGATGAAGAGAAGGATTCAAAGGGAAGTGGAGGAAAGCCTCCATCTCCACCATCCTCATCATCATCCTCATCATCTCCATTAGCATCATCTTCCACTTCCACCACAAAAACCGCCCATACTCACTCAAAAACCCCGAAATTAAAACCTCCATTACTCAAAATGGACATAAAGTTTAAACTTACAATGTACAATGGTTAGGTAAATGCAGAGAATTTGGACAATTGGATTCGTTAATTGGAGGTTTATTGTAGAATTCTAAACCTAAAAGAAGATAACATAAAGATCCAGATGGATTCATTGAGGCTAGAAGGAGCATCACAAGTCTGGTGGGAAGAAAAGACTCAAGAGGAAATGCGAACCCATGGTAAGATATCCATTTATTGAATTGAGTTTATTTCTTCAATTAAAATACATTTTAATCCTTTAGCTTACATATGAAAATCAATTATGAATTGGCGAAACTTTAGGCAACTCAAGTGTCGAAAATTTCAATAATATACCCACGAGTTTAGTGTTAGCTCCCTATAATTTTAGCAGATTGGTGAGACCGAAGCTGTAGGGAGAACACTTGAACCACTTTGGGATTCTAGGATCTAGCCCTCCTGAATCCAGAGAGGGATCTCTCTATAAGTGCAAAGATTGATTTATCTTTAAGGCTTTTGGGTATGATATTAGGCTATTTAATAAGAACGGGGGTTTTGTTTGGTTTTGGATGGTTGAGCATTTTTTTTAGTTGAGTGGAAAGTCATAAAATGAAAAAGTTTCAAAGGTGTGAAGTTTCAAGCAATCAGAACAAGCTTTGGCTAATAGGATAGATATGATGCTGGTTTTTAGTCCATTTGGCCATGGAGTCATAAAAGGGTTTAATTGTGCAACAATTTCAAGATTCGTCCAAGGGGAAAGTCATCTATATCACAAGATCTCTTAGATAAAAATATGGAATGGAACAATAAAAGTGTTGAAGGGGTGGAAAAAGACAATAATTTCAACTAGGATTTATCAGTATTTCCTAAACAAGAAAAGCCTTTCAAGTAACTGTTTAAAACCAACCAAAGGACAGGGCTAACCATAGACTTCTTTGGACAAGTTTGTATTAAAGCTAACTCATTAGACAAACAATCTAGTAATCCACATAATTACTTTCAGAAGGGATGAAAATAGATAAGAAAAACAAAGTGTAGCCTAAGATCAGATAATATACTTTTAAATCTAAACTTCTCTCAGCATACTCTTAGGTAAACTTTCAGAATTACCTTTGAAGAAAGAACTAGAAGACAGGGCAAACCATAAACTTTCCTAGTCAAACTCTACTGAGTAGATAATGAAAATAACATTCAAGAAATTCCTTTCAAGCTTCGCACATCAAGACAGGGAAAAACCAACATTCCTTGAATATGTTTACACTTAACTTAAGTCATTCTTAAACACACAATTTGGAGGAAAACATTGAGATAAAGCTTATCAGTCAGAGAAGGGTACTGTAAACAGTAAATCCTAACTCCTGCTTGATGTTATTTATCAGAGAATAAGTGGACAAAATGGCATACATGAAAGAAAAACAATAATATAGAAAGAAGCACTTTACCAGTGATATAGACTAGGATCCCAAGAATCAGCTTGTATATTGATGTCAATCTAGTTACATTCTTCAAGTCCAATGTTTCATTTCAGCAATCATCTTCTCTTCTCAGCCTATCTTATTTGATTACAAACAGAGCTTCAAGAGCCTCTGAACACTATTTACATGTAGAAAATTTCAAGCACAAGTATATTTCAAATTTTTGCAACCAACCCTTTACAATGAGCTTTTCAAGAAGATTTTATAGAAAAATGAGGAGGTGAAATGAGAGAAAATATCTACAGACTCAATTAATACAGTTTAATGCTTCTCAGCCTTTGAGGGGCTCAATGGAGAAGATTTCAGATATTTTCTCTGTATTAATTGGTTTACATTAAGTATTAAGCTCGCTGGGAAGATTTTGTTGACTTTAAGGCTCTATGTCATCTTTTTAATAACCCGACTGACAGTTTACAATAAGTTCCTTTGGTTGAATTAACTGTTCAGTTGTCTTGAGGCAAATATCTTCTATTCTTGTAGTAACTATGCCTCTTTTGAATGCTTTGAGGCTGCAGGTGGCTGCTGGTAGCTAAGAGGATTCAATTAGCCTCTGATGTGGCAGTGGAGGCTTTCTCAGTCTCGTAGATATTTTTGTTTTGACCTAAAACAGGACTAATTTGCTTCTGATCTGTGTGTTAGGCATAATTAGGCCTAAATATTCTCTTATGTTCTCTAAACTGCGTTCAATTGAGTGGATTAGGCTTTTAATTGTCGATTTTAGCCATAATCCCCCGTAACTGTGTAAAAAATATTTGATCCTTCATCTCTGCTATGACTGGATCTTTTAACATTGATACTCTTTACCTGATCAAATTTTTTTGTGTCTTGTTGATGTGCATGTGTGCAGAGGGTTTTAAAATGGCATCAGTGCTCATGAGGCATGGAAGAAACATGGTTTTGAACCCTATGGAATAATATTCTTTGATGAATAAAGGCCTGGGGGATTGTCATCCCTGACCTTCAATTCTCTTTTAAAACTTTTGACAAAAACCATTAAAACCTACACAAACAAACGGTGTAAGAGATTAAGTCCGGGCCGTTGATGCATAGTGATTAACGGTCAAGATCAAACTGGGAAAATATTATGTAGAAGGGTCAAATTTATAATGAAATGGGGAAATTACAAATAAAAATGGGCAAAAACCTTAATTCACAATGAAAAAGATATTAATGAAACTTGGGGTTTCTCGGAGGATTCTGGGCCGTAGGATTAGATCGACCACAGAGATCAACGGCAGAGGTTGATTGATCAAGGCCCTTGGAGGATGGGTGGAGGGTGATGAACTAATGTGAGATTAAACTGGGACCGTTTATCTACAGATATCAATGGCAGAGATTAAACATGATGGAATGCAGTGTAAATTGGAAGGGTGGTTTTGGCTAAAGAAACCAATGGTTTTACGCAAGAAAATGGAAGAAAGGTGGTTTTACCTTTTTGAATGCGATATGCATCAGAGCCTAACACATGGATTTTTAAAACCGCCTATATCGCGTAAATTTTAGGAATTATCTGTCGGGCTAAAATTTATACGAAACTGCGTGTCAACCGTTATATTTGGGGCTTTAGATTGGACGGTCGAGAGGAGAGCGCGATGGCGATGAGATGCTCAGGTTATAATATGTGGGGCAAGGTCTGAGCGGTTTTGATCTAGACCATCAGATTAAGGAATGAACGACGGAGATTTAATCTCGGAGTTAATAAAATAAAATATGAGGCAGAGGTTGGGTGGAGAATGGGCCAATGTGAGCCGTTTATCTACAAAGATAAACGATGGAGATCCGTTCAAAAATTTATACAACGGGCTCATAAAAAATAACAAAGGGAAGGGAGAAAATATCTGGACCGTCGGATCTTATTATATGGATGACCTAGATGCAATTGGAAGATTTGAGATCAAAGGAGGAGAGAGGAAAGGGAACCGATGTGATTAGATGTGGACTATTGATCTGAGGACCATATCGATGGTAGGGAATGAATGAGAGGTTTAAAGGCGGAGGGATGAGCTTTGGGATGGAGCGATGTGGGCCGTCAGATCTGGATCTAGTGGGGGAGATCAACAGCTGAGAATCCATCGGGAGATTTCCAATTGGGAGAGGGAAATGAAATACTCAAATGCACCCAATGAAATCTCCGATGCGATATTTTGTCGGTCGTTGATTGGTTTAAGATCAATGGTGGAGATTTTCCCAACCAATGAATCGTCGGGGCTCTTTAAAACATAAGAAAATCAGACTTTTTATGAAATACAAACGATATTTTGTATTGGGGAGGGGTTTTATATTATGTTTAGCGCCCGATTACGGGGCCTTTGGGTATATGAAAAGATGAAGGGATTCGAGGATATAAAGAAGAGAGGCCAATCAGAATCGGGACTTTTCCTTTAAATAAAGAAACGCGCCCATCGCACAACTATGATTGCGATAAGCACTTGAGACTTTAACTCTTGGTCCTGGGCGTGGGTATATGGTGGGGAAGTGGTTTGGGGTCTTAGCCAAAGGGGGCTAAAGCCTTAGCATAAAAAGCCTCATTTTTATGATTTTTTCAAGGTTTTCAAAGGATTTGAAAGCTTACGATAAGGAAAAAAAGGATTTTTAAACCTTATCAAAGGGGTTTTAATGAAGGGAAGAGGGGAAATGAGGGAAAATAGAGGAATTTCATGGGGAAAAAAGGGGATAAAATGAAGGTTAATAATGAGTGAAAGGAGGGGTAAAATGAAGGGGAAAAATGGAGTTTTTGCAGCAGTCTTTTATTCAGGAAAACAACAGATCTTCCGAGAGGGAAATATTAGTGAAGATTAATCAAAGGATAAGTCAACTTCTTAATACTTCATGAACTAAAAATTTGGCAATAAAATTGATTTCTTGAAGGCTTCAAAAATGATTTAGCCACCATTTGATATGACAAATTTTATAGGTGGCTAACAGTGGCTCCACATGGGGATAGTGCCTTCTTGAAGGCATCAAGAACTTTAGACTTGTCTTCTTTGGGGGGCTGATCAATGCCTCATCCATTGGGCTGCAACTTTATTTACTTGGATGATCTTCTTCTGTTCTGATAATGTTAGCAACCATGAAAAACAACGGAACTCTATCAAAACAAGCTTTCTACCTACCCAATTCTACTGATCTAACATTTTTTCTCCTTTGAGAGTGCATTTGAATTGGAAAACTCTTTTACAAACATTTTATTCTCTTGAAAGAAGAAAACTAATCTAATTCTACTTCTTATTTCTCCATGAACTCAGATTAAACAGTTGAGTTCATATGCTTCTCTACCTAACTACTATCTATTGGGATTAGACTGTCCAATAGATTTTTATTCACTAATTCTAAAACAAAAATTTAAAGGCATACAAGTCAGGATTGAACAGTCTAACTTGTTGCTGATCTATGGCATAAAAACAAGCTGCACATAGATTATTATTTGCAGAGAATTAAATCAAAACGGTGAAGGCTTAAGATCTGAAAGTTCTAAGCACAACCTTCTCTTTTCTTTAGCTCTGTTTTTGAGTTTGTTTGAGCTATTTTTTCATTATTATCTGGTTCAAGTTTTGGGCATATCAGAACCAGTTTACTTCTGTTTTTTACTCAAAATTTTAACGGTTTAGAGCCATTCTTCTTTTGGACACTTAGGTTCAGATTTTGAGCTTGTTTGAACCTTTATTTTATAGCCTAATCTACCTAACTGATAAGCCAAGATTAAGTTGTTTGGAAAATCTGATTCACTAACTTATCAGCAGTAAATTTAAAACTAATTAGTCATGATTAGGCTATATGAATAACTAGAAGTGTGTTTTTTAGCAGTGGCATTTGAGCTTGCACACTTTCATATTTTTTTTCTCTTTTTGGTATGGGGCTGTACCTTTATTTTTTTTACAATCTGCCCTCTTTTCTCTTTCTATTTTTTTTGTAATTTTTCATTTTTCTAATTTTGAATGTAATGCTGGATGAAATATTTATAATGAGAAAAAAAGGTAAAAGGGCTTCCAAACATGATAGGATCAAGAGAAATAATGTTTGAGCATCCTACCATTGATAGGACCCCCAAACAGTTCAGCTCCATTCAATTCCTACAAAAAATAGGCATTGTTACCAGCAGTAGAATGAATGAGATAAGGGCCAAGCCATAAGTTATCAAATTTACCATGCTTGCCCTTGTCTTCTCTCCTTGAATCCAACTTTAACACTTTGTCCCCAACATTGAAATTGTTGGCCTTTGTTCTTCTATCAAAAAACTTCTTGATGCTCTCTTGCTTTTTTAATGCTCTCTTGTAAACCTCCTCCCTGTTTTGCTGAAGATGTATAGTCTGATTTATTCTTCTAATCATGTCATTGTCTTCAGACTACACTTCTTGAATCAACTTCATAATTGGTACACCAAGGCTGGTTGGAAAAATTTCATCTATTCCATACACAAGTTGATAGGGTGACATTCCAATATATTTCTTAAGTGTCAATCTTCAGCCCACAGTGCATGAACTAGCTTTGTGTGCCAAGACTGCTTGTTGTCCTCCAACAACTTCTTGATTATGTTCACCAAACTCTTGTTTGAGGATTCTGCTAGCCCATTACCTTGAGGGTAATAAGCAATAGAATGGCCCAATGTAATCTGATATTTGTGATAGAATTCAACAATATTCTTGGATCCAAATGCTGCAGCATTGTCAGTGATGATCTTCCTAGGACAGCCAAATCTAGAGAGGATATGAGTCTCAATGAACTTTATGATGACAGAGTCATTGGCTTGTCTAGAAGGGATGGCTTCTATCCATTTGGTGAAGTAGTCTGTTGCAGTGAGAATCCATCTATGTTGGGCAGATGATGGTGGATGGATTTATCCTATGAAGTCAAGTCCCCACCGTTGAAAAGGAGCTTCAACAATGATTGGATGCAGAGGTAAGGGCAGCAACTTTCTTTTTCCTTCAAAAAGTTGGCATTTATAACAGGTAATCATCATCTTGTGTACATCTAGAAAGAGGGTGGGCCAATAGTAACCAGCTCTAAGGATTTTGTTGGCTATTTTCTTCCAGTAGAGGTGGCCTCCACATTCTCCTTCATGGAATTTGTGCTTAACCTTCTCCGCATCATTCTCAGGCAAACATTTAAGCAATAACCCACTTACATTTTTCCAATAAAGACATTTATCTACAATGCAGTAGTTTACAGATTTTAACTTTAAAAACCTTGCCTTTGTTTTTGTCAAACCAGAAGGTGTATTCAAATTAAGCAAAATATACAAAATATCAACGTACCAAGAGGAATTCATAAAATGATCTTAAATAATGAGAGTTGACATTTCCTCTTCTTCATCTAAAGCATTTATCATATTAATATCAAAAACTTCAAACTTTGATTCAGCCATTAATCTAGCTAGACCTTTGCCTTTAATGAGTTTAGTGGGCTTGATCTCTAAATCATATTCAAGTATCACAGCTATCCACTTACCTCTCTTTCCATCTGGGTCCTGTGTTAGAATATCTTTCACAACTGAATTTGGGACAAAGGCAATGATGTGAGAGTGCAAAATGTATACTCTGAATTCTTTTAAAGCTTCGACCAAGGCAAAGGCTTGTTTCTCCATAATGTTATACTTCAAAGGAGCATCTCTCAATGCCTTGCTAAAGAATACAATAGGCTTCTCTTGTCCCTTTGGATTTTTCTGCAATAGGACAACAACTATTGTATGTTCTAATGCAAAAGAAAAAATGTAAAAATCTTTTGAAAAATCAGGACTTATTAGAACTGGTGTTTTGGTTAATGCTTGTTTTACCAGTTCAAAGGACTTCTTTGCTTCAAAGGTCCATTTAACCCCTTGTTCCTTTTTCAGCATGTTTGTAATGTTTCTAAGGAGCTCAGTTAATTTGGGTATGAACCTTCTCAAGAAATTAATCTTCTGATGAAATATTGGAGTTCCTTGATGTTTCTAGGATGAGTGATTTGCAATATGGCGTCAATCCTCTTTGGGTCTATCTTTATCCCCTCTTCTGATATGATGTGCCCAAGAAGTTTACCTTCTTGGAGACCAAACAGTGTTTTCTTCGGATTTAAAGATATCCCAAACTTTCTGCATTTCTCGAATACTTTTATCAAGTGTTCTAAGTGCTCTTCATCTATCTTGGAAAAAACAGTGACATCATGAAGGTAAATAATGATGAAGTAGCCTAATTCCTCTGAGAATGCAATGTCCATGGCTCTCTGAAAAGTAGCACCAGCATTCATTAAACCAAAGGGCATTTTCACATACATGAAAGTGCCCCAAGGTGTAGTAAAGGATGTCTTTAATTGATCAATAGGATGCACTAAAATCTGATTGTATCCTGAGTAGCCATCCAACAAAGAAATTCTTTTAGAACCAACTACCTTTTGTAAAATATGATCCATTTTTGGTAAAGGGTATTTGTCCTTCAACGAAGCTTTGTTTAAGTCTCTAAAGTCTATACAAAGCCTAATCTCTCCTGTTTTCTTCATAATTGACACTAGATTAGACACCCACTCAGAATATCTAATAGGGACAATAATACCAGCTTGATACATTTTCTTGATTTCCTTATCAACCAAAGGTAACTGAACATGGTTTATTCTGCACGGTTTTTGTTTAAATGGCTTTTGGTTTTCCTTGAGAGGTATCTTTTGCTGACTTATTTTAGTGTCATAGGATTTTAAATCATCATAACTCCACGCAAAAACATAAAAAAATTCTTTAAACAACTCTATGTATTTGAGTTTGATGTGAGCTGGTAAAGTCTTAGACAGTTTGATCATTTTTGGTTTTAGTTCACTTCCTATATTACACTCTTCAACTTCATATTCAATAGGCTCTAGCTTTGGCTTTTTTGCCACATTGTTGAAATCAGACAAATCTTCTAGAGGGACCAGACCCTTTGGAAAAATTTGATTTTTAGACTGCAGAGTTTCTAAGTCTTTTGTTTCTAACTCTGCAGTCATTTCTGTTGTGTTTTCAAGTTTGTTAGACAACAGATTTATATTAGCCATCTCTGGAGACTGTTCTTCTTCATCAAGTAGATTTTCTTCACTAGGATAGTCTATTTCATGGTATGAATCTGAGCTTGGTAGTTCAAATTCATTTCTGGATTGCAGGAAGTCTTCTATTTGTTTGTCTCCATCAAACACTTGCCAATATTTCTCATTATCGGGGACAGCTAGTCTGAATTTAATTTCAGTTGTACATTGTTTGGTTTCATAAGGCGTTAAGCATGTTCTAGCAACAAAAGCTAGACTGTGGGCCACGATATTCTTTTGTCTTGGGACAAAAATAAGTTGGGATTCCTCAAAATTTTTCAACAAATCCATGACATCGTTCCTATAGGCTCTGAGTCTGGGGTGTTTAGCACTATATTCCCCATTTACTTTCCTAATGATTAACTCTGAATTCCCGTGAACTTTAATTCTCTTGGCTCCTAATTTTCTCAACAGGTGTAAGCCTAAAAGAATGGATTCGTATTCCGCTATGTTATTTGAACACTGAAAATTTAATCTGTAGGAATGGCCTTCCATGTGGTTGTTCTCAGTGTTGCATATCCAGAGGCCTGCACCAGCGTTGCTTCTAGTGCAAGACCCATCAAAGTTCATATTACAGAAAGGACTAGTTTCAGGTTAAGTGGTTTGGTTATTATCCTCTTCAACTAGTGTTTTTTGGGATTGTTCTTGAAGATCGGCACTTTGTTGAATTTGTTTTAATTCCTCAGGTTTTCCATTATGTTGAGGAATTTTTTCTTGACTCTCAAGGTTTAAAAGCAATGGATGAATGATTTGTAGCTCAAGACCTGTGTTTTGTTTACTGGAGTTTTCGAGTTTAGCAAATTGTTTTGACAATTCTTTGTTGTCTTCCTCTTCTTCTCTATTTGCCATTAATTCAGTTAAGGTCACTTGTTCACTGAATTTTCATCATTGAAAATGATAAATGAGTCAAGGCCTGTGTTTACAGAATAAAGAGGAGAGTTTTGTGGTCTCTCTTGGATAGTAACCATGTATTGCATATGGGACTCCCTGTAAAGTCTTGTGGTTTGATTAAAAATAGGTATAGTCACATATTTCATGTCCATCTGCATAGTTCCTTGTAACTTAGCTCCCTAAGATATTGATAACATCATACCATATTTTGGGGGTACGTCAACCACAAAAATATCCATTACTAAACATTTGGCTAGGATTTGTGCTAAGTTAACACAGAGGTCTTTGATTAAACCTAAACATTTCACTCTGCTTGAGTCAAAGGAGTAAAGATATTTGTAAGGTCGAGTGATTTCAAGGCCTAGGGTCTCCATTAAAACTTTGGGCATTAAATTGTGAGAGGCCCCTGAATCATTCATAGTGTTATGTAAATTTTTTTCATGAAAATTTAAACTAACATAAAAAGGAGGAACTGGTCCCTCTTGATATCTACCCTCAATCTTAGGACCAAATATGAGCTCTAGCTAGTCATCATTAAGATTGACAGTGTCATTATTCTCTTCTATGTTAAAAGCCTTCAAAATTTGCGATCTATATATATTTTGGGTAGCTAATTCAGTAGGGGGAACAGAGATCTTTATTCTAGAAATTTTCTACTCCAAACTAAAAGGCATTCGATTCTTTGATGCGCTTGTTTTAGCCTTATTAACTGTCATTCTATCAGCAAAATCAGTTTGTTGTTTTCCTCTATTTACATTGGTTAGAATTTTTTTAATAGGAGTATTAGCTGAGGTGATAACACTACTAAGGTATGCACTTTGTTTTTCATTGTTTTGAGTGTCTTTCTCTTTGTTTTTATCAGAATTCATAGCCACTGTTTTATCTTTCTTCTTTGTAACTTTGGGTTTATTTACAATGTTGTTTTGTGTAGATTTTTCAGAGGTTTTAGTTTTTGGAGTTTCTAGATTGCTTTTACTCCTAAGGTCATATTCATTTTGGGACTCTATGATGAAATTTTCCATTTCCTGATAATAAAATTCATCTTCTACTCTCTTGTCATCGTAGGGTGTGTATAGACCTTGTTTTCCATTGTAATGAACTTCAAAATCATCATTATCTACTCCCAAAATATTGATGTCATCTTCCTCTGTTTTTTCACATGTTTCTTCAACCTCACTTACATAGTTTTGATGAAAAGGAGGAGTGATCTATTGATCATCCTCCATTGGTCTATTTTGAGGCTGGTTTCTCCTAAAATTCTGATTTTGGTTTTGATTTCTATTTTG
The DNA here is from genome assembly GCA_034641835.2 of Pinus albicaulis. Taxonomy (NCBI): domain Eukaryota; kingdom Viridiplantae; phylum Streptophyta; class Pinopsida; order Pinales; family Pinaceae; genus Pinus; species Pinus albicaulis. Next base: position 163,582,142 of record CM076583.1, on the reverse strand, counting down.
AGGAGCTGTTTGGTTTTGACTAGCTTGTGCTCTCTCAAGTATGCTCATATTTTAGATCATCTCCTCCATCATTCTCTCCATCTTTGAGCTAGATGTGGAAGGTGTGGATTCCTCTCTAAAGGAAACTTTCTTCTCATTCTTCATTCTTGCTCTTTTCTCCATTCGATTTACTTCCATAGCAAGAGCTCCTTTTTTCATATCTTCAAGAGTTAAAGGATCTCTCTCTCTCTCAGCTGATAGGCCATTTCAGGATCAAATCCTTCAAGAAAGTTGTTTAAATCTGAGCCTTGTGGAGGTTTTAAGTCTGGGGGAAATGCTTTATACACACTGTTAAACCTAGTGCAATAAGCTTGCACACTTTCCCCATTGTTTCTGTGGAGATTCTTGTAGTCAAAAAGTATTTGTAGAGGGTTTTTTCTGACTTCCCATTTGTTTAGGAATAACTGATGGAAGGCTTGGAGATCGTTTTTACTGTGAGGGGTTAAGCCTTTGAACCATTTTCTTACTTATCCCCCTAAACTTTGAGCAAAAAATCTAAGTTTGACAGTTTAATCATCACTTTCATTTCTGTCAAAGTAGCCATTCATCTTATCCACATGTTGTGAAGCAGTAGTAGCATTACTGGCATCATGCAATGGTATCTTGGACTGATAGTCCTGTGGAAGATTGACTAAGGGAAAAGGAAGGACTAAGGGAGCATACCATGTTGCCATGATAGGGGTTTGTGGAAACAGTGGGGGGTTTACAAGTGGTGGATTAACAAGAGGGAAAGTGGGCTGGAATGTAGTGGTTTGAATAGTGGATGTATGAAGAACAGATGTGGATGTACCAGCAATAGATTTTTGAGCTGATCTTGGATGAGAGACACCTAAATTGTGAAGGAAATGTAAATCTGGTAGTATGGTTTCTCTACTACTAGGATGTTCACTTCTTTATGGGGATGAAAGTGAAGACTTTGAATCTAACTGATCTAAATCATCAAGCGACCTAGTTCTAAATATATTTCTTAATTCAACTTGTGATTCTTGTAGAGCTGCAAGGTTTTCTGGAACAGAATTAGCTCTAAGGGGTGATCTGAAAATAGTTGAAGATTTAACCTCAGAAGACTTCCTAAGGATTCTTTCAGGGTTATCAACTATCTCACGAGGGTTTGGGTCAAGGTAAGCTCTAGTATGAATCTTTCTAGGAGCCAATATGCTATGTTTTTCAAACCCAATCTAAACAAAAAAAGTTTAACCAAATATGACAATATTTAAGAGGCTAACTGATCTTTTAAAGAAGAAAAATTTAATCCTAAAGTCCTCTTAACTGATTTTTTATGATGTTATGAGGCTAATGGGTCTTCCCAGTGGAGTCTTAAGGTCTGTTTAGGATTGTGGAGTCACCAGGTGGAAAGTTTTAGCTCTTTTGGAGGTAAAAGGATTTATGGTCCACTACCATGTTTATTTCAATACCAATCTGAAATATTTTTGGGTTTTATGAGTTTTTTCAGTCCTATAGGTTCTAGGAGTGTCGTAAATCTGTTTCAACACTTAGCTATGTTGGTGAGACAAAGAAAGTTTACTCTTATGGCTAAGCTAGCTGGTCCTTCAAGGTTTGATAAGTTCTTATGAGAATCTTAAGATTTCCTTAGTTTGTCACTGATTCAAACAAGTTTCATCATAATTACCATTTGATTGGTAGTGCATGAAGAAGGCTTCTTATACTCAAATGATTTTTATGAATTATTAAGGGTACCTAAGATGAAATTTGACTCAGTCCCCAGTGGAGTCGCCAGAAATGTTGGCTCCCTGTAATTTTAGCAGATTGGTGAGACCGAAGCTGCAGGGAGAACACTTGAACCACTTTGGGATTCTAGGATCTAGCCCTCTTGAATCTAGAGAGGGATCCCTCTATAAGTGCAAACATTGATTTATCTTTAAGGCTTTTGGGTATGATCTTAGGCTAGTTATTAAGAACAAGGGTTTTTTTTTGGTTTTGGATGGTTGAGCATGATTTTTAGTTGAGTGGAAAGTCCTAAACTGAAAAATATTCAAAGGTGTGAAGTTGCAAGAAATCAGAACAAGCTTTGGCTAACGCTGGTTTTTATTCCATTGGGCTATGGAGTCATAAAAGGGTTTAATAATGCAACAATTTCAAGAGTGGTCCAAGGGGAAAGTCATCTATATCACAAGATATCTTAGATAAAATTATGGAATGGAATGGTAAAAGTGTTGAAGGGGTGGAAAAAGACAATAATTTCAACTAGGATTTATCAGTCTTTCCAAACAAGAAAAGCCTTTTAAGTAACTATTTAAAACCAACCAAAGGACAGGGCTAACCATAGACTTCTTTGGACAAGTTTGTATTAAAGCTAACTCATTAGACAAACAATCCAGTAATCCACATAATTACTTTCAGAAGGGATGAAAATAGATAAGAAAAACAAAGTGCAGCCTAAGATCAGATAAGATACTTTTAAATCTAAACTTCTTTCATCATACTCTTAGGGAAACTTTCAGAATCACCTTTGAAGAAAGAACTAGAAGACATGGAAAACCATAAACTTTCCTAGTCAAAATCCATTGAGTAGATAGTGAAAACAACATTTAAGAAATTCCTTTCAAGCTTCGAACATCAAGATAGGGACAAACCAACATTCCTTGAATATGTTTACACTTAACTTAAGTCATTTTTAAACACTATTTGGAGGAAAACATTGAGATAAAGCTTATCAGTCAGCGAAGGGTACTCTAAACAGTAAATCTTAACTCTATGCTTGTTGTTCTTTATCATAGAATAAGTGGACAAAATGGCATACATGAAAGAAAAACAATAACACAGAAAGAAGCACTTCACCAGTGATATAGACCAGGATCCCAAGAATCAGCTTGTATATTGATGTCAATCTAGTTACATTCTTCAAGTCCAATGTTTCAGTTCAGAAATCATCTTCTCTTCTCAGCCTAACTTATTTGATTACAAAAAAAGATTCAAGAGCTTGTTAACAATATTTACATGTATAAAATTTTGAGCACAAGTATATTTCAAAGTTTTGCAACAAACCCTTTACAATGAGATCCTCAAGAAGATTTTCTAGAAAAATGAGGAGGTTGAATGAGAGAAAAGATCTACAGACTTAATTAATACAGTTTAATGTTTGTTGGCCTTTGAGGGGCTCAATGGAGAAGATTTCAGATATTTCCTTTGTATTAATTGGTTTACATTAAATATTAAGCTCGCTCGGAAGATTTTGTTGACTTTAAGGCTCTGTGTCATCTTTGTAATAACACGACTGACAGTTTACAATAAGTTCCTTTGGTTGAATTAACTATTCAGCTGTCTTAAGGAAAATATCTTCTGTTCTGGTAGTAACTATGCCTCTTTTGAATGCTTTGAGGCTGCAAGTGGCTACTGGTAGCTGAGAGGATTCAATTTGCCTCTGATGTGGCAGTGGAGGATTTCTCGGTCTGGTAGATATTTTTGTTTTGACCTAAAACAGGACTAATTTGCTTCTGAGCTATGTGTTAGGCATAATTAGGCCTAAATCTTGTCTTCTATTCTTTAAACTGCATTCAATTGAGTGGATTAGGCTTTTAATTGTTGATTTTAGCCGTAATCCCCCCAAACTATGTAAAATATCTTTGATCCTTCATCTCTGCTATGACTGGATCTTTTAACACTGATACTCTTTACTTGATCAAATTTTGTTGTGTCTTGTTGATGTGAAGGTGCGCAGAGGGTTTTAAAATGGCATCAGTGCTTATGAGGCATGGATGAAACATGGTGTTGGACCCTGTGGAATAATATTATTTGATGAATAAAGGCCTGGGGGATTGTCATCTCCGTCCTTCAATTCTCTTTTAAAACTTTTGATAAAAACCATTAAAACTTGCACAAACAAACGAAATTAGAAAAATCTTGCGAGGATGGGTTCAACTGCTTCAAAGGTTTAGGTTTGGATCGTGATCGTTGGATGAAAGAATCCAACGATGGAGATTTTCTCACGGGGGTCAAAAGGAAGGCGGTTGGAACAAACGGTGCAAGAGATTAAGTCCGGGCCATTGATGCATAGTGATCAATAGTCGAGATCAATCCAGGAAAATATTATGTAGAAGGGTCAACTTTATAATGAAATGGGAAATTACAAAGAAAAATGGACAAAAACCTTAATCGGTAGCAAAAAAGGTATTAATGAAACTTGGGGTTTCTTGGAGGATTCTGGGCCATAGGATTAGATCGGCCATGAAGATCAACGGCAGAGGTTGATCGATGAAGCCTCTTGGAGGATGGGTGGAGGGCGATGAACTGACACGAGATTAAACTGGGACCGTTGATCTGGAGAGATCAATGGCAGAGTTTAAACGCGATGGAATGTAGTGTAAATGGGAAGGGTGGTTTTGGCTAAAGAAACTAGCGGTTTCGCTAAAGAAAATGGAAGAAAGGTGGTTTTACCTTTTTGAACACGATATGCGTCAGAGCCTGACACGTGGCTTTTTAAAACCGCCTATATCACGTGAATTTTAGGAATTATCTATCAGGCTTAAATTTATGCGAAACTATGGGTCAGTCGTTAGATCTGGGGCTTTAGATCAAACGGTCGAGAGGAGATCACAATGGCGATGAGATGCTCAGGTGATAATATGTGGGGCAGGGTCTGAGCGGTTTTGATCTGGACCGTCAGATCAAGGAATAAATGGCGGAGATTTAATCTCGGGGTTAATAAAATAAAATATGAGGCAGAGGTTGGGTGGAGAATGGGCCAATGTGAGCCGTTGATCTACAGAGATCAACGGCGGAGATCCATTCAAAAATTTATACAACGGGCTCATAAAAAATAACAAAGGGAAGGGAAAAAATATCTGGACCATTGGATCTTATTATATGGATAGCCGAGATGAAATCGAAAGATTTGGGATCGGAAGAGGACAGAGGAAAGGGTGCTGATGCGATTAGATGTGGACCATTTATCTGAGGACCAGATCGATGGCAGGGAATGAATCGGAGATCCAAACGCGGAGGGATGAGCTTTGGGATGGAGCGATGTGGGCTGTCGGATCTGGATCTGGTAGGGGAGATCAACGGCTAAGAATCCATCGGGAGATTTCCAATCGGGAGAGGGCAATAAAATATTCAAACGCACCCAATGAAATCTCCGATGTGAGATTTTGCCAATCGTTGATTGGTTTAAGATCAACGGTGGAGATTCGCCCAACCAATGAACCGTCGGGGCTCTTTAAAACATAAGAAAATCAGATTTTTTATGAAATACAAAGGATATTTTGTATCGGGGAGGGGTTTTATATTATTTTTAGTGCTTGATTGTGGGGCCTTTGGGTATATGAAAATATGAAGGGATCGGGGGATATAAAGAAGAGGGGAAAATCAGATTCGAGACTTTGGCTTTAAACAAAGAAACACGCCCATCGCACAACTTCGATTGCGATAAGTGCTCGGGACTTTAACTCTTAGTCCTGGACGTGGGTATATTGTGGGGAAGTGGTTTGGGGGCTTAGCCGAAGGGGGCCAAAGCCTTAGCACAAAAAGGCTCATTTTTATGATTTTTTCAAGGTTTTCAAACGATTTGAAAGCTTTCGATAAGGAAAAAAATGAGTTTTAAAGCTTATCAAAGGGGTTTTAATGAAGGGAAGAGGGGAAATGAGGGAAAATAGAGGAATTTCATGGGGAAAAAAGGGGATAAAATGGAGGTTAATAATGAGTGAAAGGAGGGGTAAAATGAAGGGGAAAAATGGAGTTTTTGCGGCAGTCTTTTCTTTAGAAAAAACAACAGATCTTTAGAATTGAGAGGGAAACAGCAGTGAAGATTAATCAAAGGATAAGTCAACTTCATAAGACTTCATGAACTAATAATTTGGCAATAAAATTGTTTCTTGAAGGCTTCAAAAATGATTTAGCCACCATTTGATATGACAAATTTTATAGGTGGTTAACATTTAGGAAAAGGGCTTTGTTGTTATGAATAAACTTGAATTCCCAAGACAATATTCTGAAATACATTGGGGGTTTACATTCCTATTTGATACATACTATCATTATGTTTAACGCAATAAATTTATATGAATTTTGTGTGCAAGCCACGAATCTTGAATCAAGGGGCAAGAATATTCAGGAAGAGGGTAGTAAAAAGAGGTCATTCAAGGGTAACGGGAAAGAGAAGGGAGGAAAATGGAAGGGAAAGAAGAATGAAAGTGTTAATAAAGAAGGGGAGAAAAATACATGCAAACATTGTTCCAAATAGGGTCATGATGAAGCCCAGTGTTGGAAATTACATCTTGAACTAAGGCCTAAGAAACCAAAAAACAAGGGAAAACAAAAGATGACTGGTACCACACAACATGATCTTGGATCCAATTTCGGTGTGAGATAAATATTATAGACATGGTCAAAAAGGGAAAAGAACCCATAGCGAGCACTATTTCCTCAAATTGTCACCACAACACTCCAAATGAAGAAACAAGGATAGAGTTGTTCCATGTAACGGTGATCTCAAATCATACAAAAATTGATGCATTATTTGATAGTCATTCACAAGAAAACTTGATTTCAAAATAATTGGTCAAAAAACTTAACCTTGTAATTGTACCAAATCATAAGCCATATCATTTGGGTTGGATAGTCATGAATGAAAATTTATAGGTTACAAGGAAATGTATATTCCATTTTTCCATTACTGCAAAATTTGTTGATGAAGTTGAGTTAGATGTGGTTCCACTTGACATTTCAGGAATTATCTTGGGAAGTCCATATTTGCATGACAGGAAAGAAGTAATTTATCTCCATGAGAAAAAATATCATTTTCTCAAGGATGGGGTGGAGTATATTGTGAGAGCTCATCGCAAAAAGATGAATATTTCTTTAGTTAATGTAAGGCATATGAAGAGACTTGTTAATGCAGGTAAAAATTTTGTGCTTTTCATAATCAATAAAAAGAATGATATGAAATATGAATCTTTTGAAGGTTGTGATTACAAATTAAAATCTGTTTTTTTTTATGTGGTAAGTCCACATGGCGAGTTGTTTCAAAAAACAAACGGGTTACCTTCCAAGAGGGGAATTCAGCATGGGATTGAGCTACAGCAAGATGTTACACTTCCAAAAATTGACATGTATCGCATGTAAATCATGGACAGCATGGAAATCAAGAAGAAAATTCATGAATTTCTGAACAAAGGTATCATACGCCCATCTACTTCACCATGTGGTTCACCAATTGTTTTCGTACCAAATAAGAATGAGACTTGGCACATGTATGTGGATTTCCGTGCACTGAATAAAATCACAGTAAAGAATCGCTATCCACTCCCAAGAATTGATTATTTTCTCGATCAGCTAAGGTATGAAAATTATTTCACTAAGATAGACTTACAAAGTGGTTATCATCAAGTTAGAATAGCTGAAGAGGACATCTGGAAAACCACATTTAAAACTAGACAAGGATTGTTTGAGTCTTTAGTTGTGCCATTCGATCTTACCAATGCTCCAGATAATTTCATGAGAGTTATGAATGATGTATTAAGCCCATTTATAGATGAATTATTCATTGTTTTCTTAGATGATATTTTGATAGTCAGCAAATCAAGAGAAGAGAATGTCATGCATGTGAAAAAGGTACTTGATGTCTTGAAAAAATAACAATTATTTTTAAAGATGTCGAAGTGTGAGTTTGGCAAGACTTATTTATTGTATTTGGGACACATCGTTGGAGGAGGTGAGCTGAAGATAGACCCTTCCAAGGTTGAGGTCATTGTGAATTGGCCCAAGCCCAATACAGTTATGGAGGTAAGATGCTTTCTTGGGGTAGCACAATATTGGAGGAAATTCATTGCTAATTTTTCTTCCATTGCAGCTCCATTACATGCATTGACAAGTGTCAAGAAAGTATTCCATTGGGGAGATATGAAAAAAAAAGAATTCGATGCTTTAAAAAAAAATATTAGTTCAGCATCGTTATTGTCTCTTTCGAATCTTAGACATCCATTTGAGATTCTAACAGACGTTAGTTATTATTCCATGGGAGAAGTTCTCATGCAGCTTAGTAAGCCCATTTCATTTCATTCTAAAATTTTTAATGGAGTTCTGAAAAACTAACCCACCTATGAAAAAGATTTATATGCATTAGAACAAAGTGTAAAGAAATGGAAACACTATTTGAATAGGAAGCAGACAATTATCCATACCGACCATCAACCATTGCAGTACTTATAGTCACAATCAAAGTTGTAGCAATCAAGACACTTCATATGGATGGGATTTATACAAAAATTCCATTTGGTTATTAGGTATAAAAAGGGAATTTACAATAAGGTAGTTGATATGCTTTCTAAGCCCATTGTAAATTCATCTATTATACTCAAGCACAATTCGGTTATGCATGAAAGTTACATTGAACAATATGCACCTGATAATGATTTTAAAGATGTGTATGAAAGATTGAGTAAAGGAAACCAAATTGATGAGTTAGATTATCATGCACATAACAGTGTTTTGTATCACCTGGGAAAGTTATGTATTCCACAGGGAAAAACAAACAATGTCATAAGGGAGGCGCACACTTCGTTGATTGTTGGACATTTCGTTGTAGGCAAGACAATAGCAAATCTCCAAAGGTATTGTTATTGTCCACGGATGATTGATAGTGTATCTTGTTTCATTAGAGGATGTTCTTTGTGTGAAATAAGAAAACCTAGCAATAGGAAACTAGGATTGTACACTCCACTTATGGTACCTTCACGTCCTTGGGGGAGTATCTCAATGGATTTTGTAGGAGGTCTTCCAATGTCAAGGAAAGGTCATGATTACTTGTATGTAGTTGTAGATAGGTTTAGAAAAATGTCTATTTCGATGTCATGTAAAAATGAAATTACATCTGAACAAACAACTCATATTTTTTTTCAAAATATATGGGTTCATTTTGGTCTTCCTACTTCTATTGTAAGTGATCAAGATTCCCAGTTTGTTGGGAATTTTTGGTCAAAATTGTGGGACATGATGGAAACTAAGTTGAAGAAGAGCACAACATTTCATCCACAAACATATGGTCAAACCAAGGTGGTTAATAGGATAATCATTCATCTTATTAACGGTTATTGCAGCAAGCATCCCAAGTTGTGGGATGAATAGTTGCATTACATTCAGCATGCATACAACAGGGAAAAGAATTCTTCCACAAACACATTGCAATTTGAGGCTGTTGAGATTTCTTTTAATTATTTTTGGAGAAAATCTCATGAATGTGACAACAATAGGATTTGTTGCTAAATTGAATCCTTTTAATCCTGATTTGGAGTTAATGCATCTTATATTTGTTGTGAGTGAATTTATGATTTAGTTTCTACTGCCAGCTATAAAATGTAAGTCCGTAGAGGCAAATGAGAATGAGGAATGTGAGGTGAGTGAAAGAGATGTGCAGATGAAAAATTCTGCTATTGTAATTTTCCTTTTGCTGAATGAGATTTCCGATGCCCTGTTTGGTGGATGTAGCCCATATTGATTGGGTGAACCACATTAAATCTCTGTGTCTTTGCTTGTTTTTCAGTTGTGTGAATTTGATAGTTTATTTATGTTTTCTGCTGCTAAACTCAACAGAGGCATGTCTTGGGTACTTTCCAAGATCGCCTTTGGAAATCATCTTTGAGAAAGATGTTGCTATTGATGGTCATAGCGGCATAGATAAAGCCAGGAAGTTCATTGATAAAATTAAATTGGTACATCACGCCGCTAGTACATTTGGTCAAAATTCTGACACTTTAGTTCTGACACTTTTCACGTATTGTCAGAAATTTCCCCAATTGTTATCAAATTTTCAAATCCCGCCAAAAACCTTCGCTATATCGACATTTAGGGACATCGTTAGTATTGTGACGTTTATGAACGTCAGCGGAATATTGATGTTTCGGGACACAACGTTGGAACTGCGACGTTTCTGAGACATGAGTCAGTATTGCGATGGTTTGGGGAAAACGTCGGTATTGTGACGTTTAGAGACACTTGTCAGTAGTGCAACATAATTGGGGACAAACATCAGTATTGTGACGCTTTGAGGATAACCGTATGTATTGCAACAGGTGGAGGGTAACCGTCGGTGTTGCAACTTGTTGACCAAACGCCGTAATAGCAATGACAGTGAACATTGAAATTTTCCTTATATTTTAACCAATTTTTTTTTTAAATGTTAACCTAGTTTCGTAGTCTTCATTTTCGATATCTGTTGAATTACATGTAGTTTCTACTCTTGAATAAGTTTACAATCATGTCCTATACAAGTTTTAAAATAAAAAACAACAACAACGTACCTTAAAGCTGTATCATATAGACCAATTTTATATTTTAAATAGAGAGTTTAAATTATGTGATGAAATTAAATTTATTTTATTTATTATTATTTTTTTTAATTGTAAAATGTTGATAGTTTTTTAAATAAAAATGTTTAATAATAAACCATTATATTTTTATTTAGATATTTTCCCAATATTATGAATGGTGTTAATGATTTTCTTTTTCGTATTTTAAAATATTTTGAAGTAGGTACATTAAAGAAATGTTTTGGTTTCCATGGACGACGACTCCAAATGCTTCGTGTAATGAAATGCCGATTTATTGAGATTGTTTAACATTTTATATATCTTTTTCCGTTGGATCATTAATAGGTAGGGAATTTGAGATTATGCAGAGGCAGCCAGGTTTATTTTATGGTGTTGTTTATTATTTTATTTTAATATTATTAATTTTTATAGGATTATAATAACATATTTTTTATTTGTTTACTAGGGTGACTTAATTGAAAATTATTATGTTAGCTATTACTATGTTAGCTAGGTCAAGCTAACAAAAATAATAATATATTTGCTATATTTAATTGTTATTAATTTCTCTTGAACTTATAACATGTTTAAACTTAAAATTGGATATAAAAAAATTTATCTTTAAATTTAATGAATGAATAAATTAGAAGTTTTATTATAACTTTTTCAAAATATAATGTCATGTGTATTGAAGAATTTACCATTTTTTCATTACAATATTTGTATTGTGATTATCCCACAAATTGTAGCCCAATGTGGGCCCTCCCCACCTGCTTTGACATGGTGACAGATCACACTTTCAAGACTTGCGATTCATTAATGTCACTCACGTGGTACTGATAGACGTGCGTGTCACCTTGGAAATTCACTTGAACATGGCATTTTTCCTTCAATGTTACTTAATTTTTGTACCACGCAACCAGTATAACCTCACACATAACCACATCATCATTGATGTTGAAGAATTTGTATCATAATGGTAATATGATGGATCTCATTCATTGTCAAACACCCCTAATCACTTCATCGAGGAAGTAGCCACCATGGAAACCTTGTACAACAAGAGCATTGGCACTAGCACAATATACATCGCAACTCCAAGTAGAGTGAAACAAACTTAAATCATGCATAGTGTGCCCGAATAATGGTAATGTGATCTCCCTCAGTCTCATCAATATTATGCATTCTAATACTTTCATGTGCTTTAATTACCATGACCATGCAATGTTATATAAGATCAACATCCCTTTTAGCTAGAGCATATCATTCAGTGCAGGTTGCAATATGTGTCGTAAATTTTGTGATTCAGCTTCTCAGCGAAGGCCTCTTGACCTTAATGACTTGGCCTTCTAGCCATTATCTAACTTCAATAGCTCTCCCTCTATAGCCTTCTGCTCAAACTTTCTATTACCCTCTCCTTATAAGTTCATGCATGTCATCCCTTTAGCCTTTTTGCAAGCTTCACATCCCAATTGCCTTTGTCTAGGTGGTTCCAGTCGGGTCAGGTGGGGTCGTGTTAGGTCGCAGTCTCAGGTCGAGTCATGTAACGTCGGGTCGGGTCGGGTCAAGTAGTGTAAGGTCGGGTCAGATCGTGTGAGGTTGGGTCGGGTCGATTCGTGTGAGGTCAGGTCGGGTCGGGTCATGTGAGAGCACCCAAGGAAACACATTCGAGTGGGTCAGGTAGGGTTCTATCAGGTCGTGTCATGTGAGGCCGCACAAGGAAACGCGTTCAGGCGGGTCGGGTCGGGTCATATCGTGTGAGGGCGCCCAAGGAAACGCGCTCGAGCGGGTCAAGTTGGGTCGGGTCGAGTCGTGTGAGGGCGCTTAGGAAAATGCATTTGGGTGGGTTTTCTCGGGTTGTTTCGTGTGAGGGCACCTGAGGAAATGTGTTTGGGTGGGTCGGGTCAGGTCAGGTCATGTGAGGGCGCCCAAGGGGAAACGTGGCCGATTGGGTCGTCTGCTCGGCCGGTCCAAAGCTGTGTGAGGGCGCCCAAGGAAATTCGTTCGGGCGGGTTGGGTCGCTAAGTTGTGATCAGCTATGTGCCTTGTACTACACGTTTGTGCGATCTATTTTCCATTTTGATCTCTGTTGTGCCTTTGTTGGTGTGGGTTGGGTTGTGCTGTGTGAGGGCACGATAGGAAACACGTTCGGGTTGGATCATGTGAGGGAGGTCGTATAAAAAATGGCAATTTATTACAACAAAAATTAGAATATGACAGACTCAAGGGTTTCCTTGGGCGCCCTCACATGACACGACCCGACCCGACCTGCCCGAACTTGTTTCCTAGGGTGCCCTAACACGTTCACAAAGGCCATTCACAAAACGTTGAAATAACTACATGGATAGAAAACTTCAAAAGTGCGACATAGGCTATTTTGATTGTCGAAATAGCCACGATATGAAAAGACCATTTACAAAATGTCAGAATGGTGACGATATGAGGCTTGTTACATATTTAATATATTATTGCATATATTAGTGTAGTAATTTTGTTAATATTTATAAATATATATATATATATATATATATATATTATCACAATTAATTAAATAAATAAATAAAACTATCCATTATTATTCGATTTTAATTTTAAAAATTATGAAAGACTTTGAAATGGAATATAACACTATAGATGCATGTCCTAAAGATGATATTATATATTATGGAGAACATGTTTCAAAAACAGAATGTCTGAAACATGGTACCAGTAGATAACAAACAGATCAACTAACAAAAAAGGTGCCTCAAAAGGTTCTTCGTCTTATTCCCATAATTCCATGTTTGCAGCGAATGTTCAGGTGTAAGAGAATAGTACAGTTTATGGATTACCATTCAAAGAATATAGGTGGAGATGGTGTTCTTAAAATGCCTGCAGATGGTTCTATATATAGGGAAATCGAGGAAAAATATGTAGATTTTAAAAATGATCCTCGTAGTGTCAGGCTTTCATTGGTAGTTGATGGTGTTAATCCATTTAGAGAGCTTATATCTACTTACTCAGTGTGGCCTAATTTTGTTATCAACAATAACATTCCTCCTTGGATGTCAATAAAGAGGGAGCACATAATGTTGACTATGATTATTCTAGGTATTTGATACATTATTTTTTCGAATGTAACATTTTCATTTCTCTCGTTGTTTGCATAATATATTTTATTTATTTACTTACTTATATATACATATATCATGGTAGTAATTATGTACCGTAATTTTGAACAATTAGGTAAGTACCAGGTCAAAGATATGAATGTATATATTGAGCCTTTTATCGATGAGCTAATAAAGTTATGGCATGGCATCACTATGTATGACATCACTAAACCAATCAAGCATAAGAGATTTCAATGTCGTGGAATGCTTGTATGGACAATTCATGATGCCCCAGGACTAACACATTTTCATGGTATGTAATATTTCGTTGCGCTTTGATATAATATATAATTATCTAAATTAGATATCCCATATTGCATGTTTTAAAAATGATCTCATAGTATAATTGTTATTGATGTTTCACAAATTTTCTCAATTTTCACTCGCGTGTGCTCTATACTCTCTGCAAATTATTCTTCCTCACTTCTCAGGCACTCAACACCTCCTCTATACTCATTAATAAACTTGTCCACTCAACCCCCACCTGCATTTCCTTTCTCTAGCCAAGGAAGACTTGTGATTTTCTTGGCCTATAATATGAGTTTTCATAGGTCGATCACATAATGTGAAATGGGTATTTCTTGTACTCTTGGCAATAAAAATCTAAGGTAATAGGATTTGGAAGAGGTCCTTACCTTCACAACAAGATGACGTGATCATTAACAAAACCTTCAATTGTAATGACATCCTCAATTCTTTTGCGCTCATTTAATATGCTCTTTTTCACTCTTTAAATAACATTATAAAGAAAATATATTTTATTTTTCATTTGTTTAAGAATTTTCAAATTGGAACATTTTTTAACCTCTTCATTGTAAATATTGCTAGCAATCATCTCCTTCACATTATAACATAAGTCTTAAGACACATGGAATTTTATCATTTTCCTTCACATGATAATGTAAGTCTTAACACACATGGAATCTCATCATTGGGAATGCCCAATGTTAAGTATGGTGAAACCTAATGGAACAATTAGCTTTATGTTAGAATAAAAGTGCATTTATTTTAGGAATTGTCCAACGAGGCCATAATTTTGTCCGGATGACCATTTTCTTGCTAGAATATGGCAATAAATTCTTCAAAAAATCCCACTATGGTAGTGTTTAAATTGTTCTTTTGATGACGAAAATGGATTCAACACCATCAAGGACCCTTGGGGCACCCAAAATCTTGAATATTAACAACTATAACCTAGATTTTCAATAACTTCCACCAGATTTTCGCAAAATCATGCTAGAATTTCTATTGTTTTATGGATGAAATTCTGGCTTCATTAGACTACACATTTATTTTATATGAGGTTTAAGAATCTTCCCTATATCTTGTGTTTTTAGAATGACATGATAACGTTTAGCCATAATGTAAACACATGATTTCATGGTTTTATTCCCAATTTTCCTCCTACTTCTTTGCATTTTATGTTTATAATTTAGTGGAGATTATATGATCTTGAGATTGTGGCATTTCACGCTTATCACAAGGATGCATGGGTTTAATTAAATGACCATCCATTCACATGTATCTATCATTCTAGAAATTGCACAAGGAGAGATTGATCGAGGAGTTTTAAAAATAGTTCTTCCCAAGGACCCATGGAATAGTATACCAAAGGCAATACACAAGGTAATGAAATCCCCCCTAAACTAGTCATGTTGATATTCATGTTGATAATAGAAAAAACAACAATGTTAGGGATATAGGTTTTAACCTTGAACAGAAATTATCTACACACAAATATTATAACAAAAAATAAAGAATAGCGAGAGCATAAAACATAAAACAGATAAACACAGAGATTTTCCCTTGGATCCCAAATTGGGATGACCAGCTTGATTTTTCATTATATTCCTTTTAGTGTTAAAACACATATATATATACATGTCGAAGCATACATGAACCCTAATCCATTAACCCTAGATTAGAACATAACCGTAGTTCCCTTGACCGGACCTACAGAAATACCAAGGGCCAAAAACCATCGTACCCCAAAACCATGTGCAAAACCATGGGTGCGGACTACCCACCGGAAATTAAGGACCAAAAAATTTTCACTGGGGCACTGTCCCAGACCCCTTGCGCCCATCGCAAAGGGGGGGATATCACCCCCCCTCTTACCCCCCCGCGCGTGCTTAGTTGTGGAAAGAATGTAACACATACCCAACATTCTCCCACTTGTTGTTTTCTTTTCGTAGGGGGCCACAGGAGAGCTTAGTCATTGGCCCAATTCTTCAACACCCATTTTTTCTCTACACCAATAGAACTTTTGAGTGCTCACAAAATTCTTTAATGCATCTACAACATTCTTTAAGGTGTCCAACTTTACCAGCAACACCCTTTTAGCCTCAACCATATCTCTAACAATGTGATATTGAACATCAATGTGCTTTGTCTTTGAATGATAAGCAAGGCTCTTAGCCAATAAAATTGCACTTTGGCTATCACAGTCTATCCTTATAGCTTGTTGTAACAACCCCATACTTGAACACAATCTCTGCAACCAAAATTCTTCCTTTCTTGCATGAGTGGCTGCTATGTATTCTGCCTCTGTAGTTGAAAGAGCCACTACAAACTGTATTTTACTCATCCAACTGACTGTGCCTCCAAATAGGCTAAACACATACCCACTTGTAGATATTTTTTGGTCCAGATCTCCAGCCCAGTCTGCATCAAAAAAACCATGAATGTCCAACATTCTTTCCAATCCTGGTCTTCCCTGGTAGCATGAGCCATAATCACTAGTGCCACAAAAATATCTGAAAACCCGCTTCACTGCTGTCCAATTCTCCTTCCCTGGGTTTGACATAAACCTTCTCAAAACTCCCACTGCATGTGCAATGTATGGTCTATTACATACCATTGCATACATCAGGCCACCCACTGCACTTGCATATGGAACACTGGACATATCCTCCTCTTCTTCTTGTGTCTTAGGACACTGCTCAGCAGATAGCTTTACACCTACAGGAATAGGAACATTCATCGGCTTACTATCCTGCATATTGAAACTCTACAATATAGTCTCGACATACTTCCTCTTGTTTAACCAGAGCTTCCTCTTCTCTCGATCTCTCTTAATTTCCATACCCAAAATATAGTTTGCAGCACCAAGATCCTTCATGTCGAATTTTGAGAACAGTTGGGTCTTCAAATCTTGGATAATTTCTTTGTCATTTCGAATAAAAAACATATCATCCACATACAAGACCAAATAAATAACACGGTCACCAATTAATTTAAAATAAACACAATGATCCTCCTTGCTTCTGGAAAAGCTAATTCCCCATATATAGGTATCAAATTTATGATACCGCATCCTTGGTGACTGTTTTAACCCATACAGAGACTTCTTCAACCTGCATAGCAGTTTTTTCTTACCCTTCACCATAAATCCTTCAGGTTGCTTCATGTAGATCTCCTCTTCTAGATCCCCGTGAAGAAATAATTTTTTCACATCCATCTATTCTATCTCAAAATGAAATGCAACAACAACAGATAAAAGTAATCTAATAGAAGTAACTTTGGCAACAGGAGAAAAAATATCACCAAAATCAATTCCTGGCACCTGGGAATAGCCTTTTGCTACCAACCGAGATTTGTATTTCTCCACCTTGCCTTCTACATTCATCTTCTTCTTAAACACCCATTTTCTCTCGATGGGCTTCCTTCCATTCGGCAAATCCACCAGATCCCATGCCTCATTTTTGTGCAAGGATGCCATTTCATCAACCATGGCCTCCTTCCAGAGTTTTCCATCCTCTGAATATACTTCCTCTCTGATAGTTATAGGATCATCATCAGCTATAGTTAAGGCAAAACCTGAACAGAAAGCAGATGGATTATACCTTTCTAGTTGCCTTCTTTCCCGAACTGATCTTCTCAAAGCTGGAGTTTGTGGCTCTTCCTCTTCTGAATCTTCTTCTGCTGTAGAGTCTGATTCATACTCCTTTAGCTCAAACTCTATCTTCTCAGGTTCCTTTGGTATGACTTCATGTTTAACAACATCTTTCACCTCTCTAAACACCACATCTTAGATGTACACAACCTTCCTTATTTCTGGGTTCCAAAGCTTGTAACCTTTTAAACCATCCTTATACCCAATAAATATTCCCCTTTCAAATCCAACTTGGTCCTTTTCTCCTTTGGAACATGTACATATGCATCACATCCAAATACCCTTAGATGTGAAAGAGAGGGTTTCTTACCAGTCCATACCTTATGTGGAGTCTTATCCTCCAACACTGATGAAGGTGGTCTATTAACCAGATAGCATGAAGTCTCCACTGCCTCTACCCAGAATTCTTGTCCTAACCTAGTACCACTGAGCACGCATCTTGCCTTTTCCATCAGTGTTATTTTCATTCTTTCTGAAACTCCATTTTACTGAGGTGTGTATGGAGTAGTCTTCTGCCATGCTATACCACACTTCTTATAGAACTCTTCAAATCCCTTCTTTATAACTCCCCACCATTATCTGTCCTTAGCGCCTTTATCTTCTTCTCTGTCTGGTTTTCCACCAGAGCCTTAAATTCTTTAAATCTGTCAAAAGCTTCATATTTATTCCTCAAGAAATATACCCATCTATTCCTTGAGAAGTCATCTACGAATGAAACATAGTACATAGAATTTCCCAGTGATGGAACTGACATAGGTCCAAACACATCATAGCACACAAGTTCTAATATCTTGTTCGCCCTCTTAGTACCAGAAGGAAAACTCACCTGATTTTTCTTCTCATATACAAAATGTTCACAGAAATCGAAATCTAGAGATAAATTAGACATACCCTCTACCATACCATTTCTATGCAGTATCCGAAGGCCCTTCTCTCCAATATGTCCAAGCCTTTGATGCCATAGCATGGTCTTTTCTCCAGAGAAAGCTAGGCTTTCCGCTCCACTTTCAGGAACCACAAAACTATTACACCCATCAATAACAGTGCTACCTTGTAGCTTGTGTTATAGCCTAAATATACCTTAGGCTGAAAGAAGGCAGAGTTCAGGGTAACATCAAACCACGCTTAATCTGGTAGCTAGCCTTACCAGATCATGAGAGGGCTCTCTCTGGGTCAATCTCAGCAAAAATAATCAATGAGGCTTGAGATGAATTGAAATAAAAGCTAATTTTAGGCTAGTTATATATGTGAAAGGGTTTGATTTTGATTTTGGGGGTTTTTTTGGAATAAAAGGGAAAGGCAGTTTTGGGTCCGGGGATGAGGCCTAGTTTTTGGAGAGTTCTGAATGGGGCAAGGAAGGAAATTGTTTTGATGCTTTGGATTGAATGCATGGATAGTTCAGACTGGTGAGGAGTTGAAGAGGGAAATATGCTTTCAATAATCCTCTTTAAACAGATGAAAACATGGAAAATTAAACAAAACTCAAAGGTAGAGCAAAGAAATCTAATGAATTCCACCTTTATCACTCATTTGTTTAATTTAAGAAGAAAATAGGAAGGGAAACGGTACACATCAAACATCTGTAAATTTACAATCAATGAGAGAAAAACACCATCAAAACATAAAGCCACATGGATCCCAAAGAGTGCTTCAAACCCTATTCTTTCCTTTACCAAAATGCATAGATGAAATGTAAAATAGAGCTCCAAGCAATCCCAAGTGTCCAACCCTGAAAATGACTAAAGAACTACAAGATATAGGCCAGCCTAACTCATCCCCATGCCTCTAGGGGTCGAGCTCACCATTCTAGGAGCTGTTTCAACAAGATCTAAACTAAGAACTGGAAAATAGGCAATGAAACAACTTGCCTCTATAAGATAGGAAACTGATTCATTCATTTACATTTCACTTTTTGGTGAATGAATCTACTTGAATGAGTAAAAATGTGCCAAAATTACATCAAAGTCATGAAATTACATCAAGTTACATTAGGAGTTTCACATTTGGAGATAAAAAGTCAAACTGGCCAAAACTAGGCGAAAATATGAACTGTTGAGTGAAAATTGAGCCAAATTTTCCAATGCGCCGTGCCTGAAATCTCTATGCATAATGCTACTTTGAGGCATATTTTGAGGGCCTTCCCGCAGTCCAAATTGAGTGAAGGATAGCTCTTTGGAAATATCTTCCTATCTAATTTCCAACCCAAGTGGAATTTCTGAATTTGGTTTCCATTGTCCCCTCCAAAAATCAAATCACCCAACACTACTTCCTGTGTGTCCAAAAAGTGGCAGAAAGGTCATTTTTAAGGTGTTTTTGACCCTTCAGGCAACCAAAAAGTTGTCAAAATCCTTAGGTAATGGGTAGGAATGCATAAATTTTGATGAAAAATCTAGAAATACAAATTTTTATTCAAGAGGAGTTGCCAATTATAAGCGCGCGCCAAGTGGCGCTACGTGTCGGGCAGGAAAATCTGTTTTAAGGCCAAAAATTTCAAAATTGACAAAACATCTCCCAAATTTCTTGAAATTTGGGTTGAATGACCACAATTAAGTGATATGCTGGGCCAAAGAATATTCAACCAAAATTTGGAGTCTATCATGCCTTTGCCCTATTTAGTCTTGCTTTCAGGATCTTGATCCTCGCTTTGCAAACATGATTTCGCGCCCAATAATGGTTCTTCATGTGCCTGAGCATGTTATTTTCCTTGTTTTCCTTCTCCAACAGCTTCTCAAGATGAATATTTTCCCTCTCAAGCCAATTCTCACTATCAGCCTCAATCTCCCGCTCAATGGATGTCATCTCGGTTTGGCTTCTTTGGGCAGCTTGCCGGTTCTCATGAATGTTTTGCAACTCCATCATTGTTTTCTGATCTTCCAACTATTTATTTCACTTCTCGAGGTAATTTATGATCCATTGGGCTCTCTGAAATTTGATGGTCAATGTGTCAATCTCCGCCTTCTGCTCCTGAATAGTCTCTCTCAACTTTAAGCTTGGAGAGCTCAAATCCTCATCAATCAGTATGAAACCTATGTCTTGGCCTCCTGAAGGGCCCTCATCCTACATAGGCCTCTTACCTCTATCCTGTACCTGTACTTGTACTGCTGATGATGGCAACGAGACCCCTTCCACCCCAGGTGGAGATAGTACTCGCCGGGCTGCTGCAAATAATCCTCTAGTGCCTGTTTGATAAGTGACATATGTCGGCACACTAGTAGTCTCTGCCTCCTGACCTCCATACTGATGTGAAGGTTCACCTGTGTCATGGAAAACCTCCGAAGGAACCTGAGGAGCTGTGAAGAAATCATGGGAAATGAAATCCTCCCATGAAATACCCTACAATCCAAGCTGATGTAAAACCACGATCTTGATGAGTGCATAGTGATAAATATTGTTGTACTGCTACTCGAGAGTTTTATTCTGCACAAGAGTGGTCATTATATCGATATTACGACACATGAAATAAAGAATTTTCATCATCCTTACCCTTGTGAAATGCATCAATAACCTGATGTGGTAGGCATAGAGGCGTGAAAACCGGCCCTCACAACTGAAATATCTGATAATGAGTTTCATCAGAGGCGCATAGGATTCCTTTAGGAACCGGAATGGGAATACTCTGCTGAGCTGTCTCACAAAGCTAGGCACGATGTATGGTTCATAATGCACTCTATCCACCTGTTGTCTTTTGTTCCACTGTTCACCCACATTCGATATTCCAGTTGCTTGAGAGATGGTTTCCGGTGTCAAAGTAAAATTTACACCAGCAAGAGTTACCTGACCATCATGTAAATGCAACACAAACAAACGAGCCAACTCCTGATGATAACGGATCCTAGCAATCATTTCACAAAACTGATTGCATGACTGTTGTTGGAAACATGCCATAACAAGTGGGCAAGCCTGTAATTCAGTCAATGAGGTGGGCTCCTCTCTCAGATGTCTGCCACCTTTATGAGGCCTTCTAGGTGCATGTAGCTTAGTGGTGGAATCACTATCTCGGTCATATGATGTATCAATGTCTGTCTCCATGGTGTTCAATGTCTATGCAAGGTGTATGTTGGCTTGTATGAGATGAAAATGAGAATTTGGGTACTTTCTTTTTAGTTGAAAAATGTATGGTAGTATGGGAGGGACTGTGGGGAAATAGGGGAGTATGAAAAATTAAGTTTTGTCAAGTGGAATTTTCCTTTTGAAAACTTGTGATTTGACAAATGTAGAGACAAGGGACAGCCACTTGATTTTTAGGATAAACTTGGGATTTGGGGAAACTTTTACAAATGGGATAGGGAAAATGGGAATGATATGGTATGAGTGGCTTTAGGGATTTAAGGGAGATAATGGAATGGACTGTAGTGATGAGAGTACAATGAGGGGAAGTAACAACAAGGTGGGGAATGGAGTATTTGGCACTACAATCAATTTTAAAACTTCAGCTTAAAAACGCTAAGGAAGCAATTTTTCAACAAAATGATAGGGTTTTACCTTTTTGTATTAGATTCTCATAATCCATCTTCAAACATTTTTAAATGGAAAATAGAGGGTCACATGAACTTGAGCAGAAAAAACAGAGTCAATTTGAGTTTTAGGAAGAAATGGCCAAAAATTTGTGTTTTCTGCCCTGTGCGGCGCGACCACTGCCCAGTGCGTCGCACCCTTTCTATGTGCTGTGACAGTTCAAATTTTCACAGTGAATACCATCCCTATGCGTCGCGCTCAGCCAATGTGCCGCGACAGTTGCCCAGTGCGCCACGCTAGCTAATTTCACCACAGTTCGGCCTCCAAACCTATTTCTTCACTCCTCCACGATTTTCTTTGGCTCATTGATGTCTTGGCTTGCAAATGAATTGTTGAAACACAAAAATATGTTTATGCCAAAGATTTTGTTTTTTGATTTGAAAAAAACCGCTTTACAATGTTTGAAAACTTTGGCACTTTTCAAATGAACTCTGTTTTGCTTGGTTTTTTATTTTTGGATAGAGTGATGAATTTCTTGTCTGTTCTGCAGGGATGGATGGCATGGAACTTTGGCAAAGACGACCAAGGCTACGAATGGAGCATTATTACAACTTAAGAACCTAAAAATTACATTGCATTTGTTACAAAAGGATAAAATAGACAATTTTTCTTCAAAACAAAGTTTTGAAGAAAAATCATTATCAAGCATTATGATGACGAAATTTTTTGCAATAAAACCTTGTTTGAAGCTTCCTCATGTGCCTGCTGGTATTATTAGACACTCTGAAGACAAAATTAATGAATCCATAGACCTAATGAGACTAAAAAAATCCCTAAAATGACTCTTTGCTAACCAGGAGACCAAAAATGGCTGTAAATGATTTTGATGAACAGACACGGACCAGCAGGTACATGACATGAGGGATATGAGTGACAAGATGCTTTCGTAAGATGATCCATGCTCCTAATGGAATGCAGCTGACTGAACTGAGTGAGACACCTAAAATGAAATGCAACAAGATAAATTTGATCTCTGATGGAGGGATGAAGATACCGACTCTAACAGCTTGTACATAGTTCCAGTTCGAACTCCCCACATTAATACAAGTGCTCCCCGAACCATCTTGCAGAAATCTTTCTCAAAAATTGTTTTTACACCTACATCATCCATCTTTCTTCCAGAAATCAGATTTCTAGCCAATGCAGGAATATGTAAAACATCGGGAAGTGTTCTAATCCTTCCACCTTGCAGCTTCAGCTTGACCTTTCCACGTCCAATGATTCTGGCCTTCCTATCATCCCCTAGGAAGACATCACCACCATCATATTTCTCATACTCACAGAACCACTCTTGATGGGGAATGAAGTGAAAGGATGCACCTGAGTCAATCAACCATGACTCATGATATACCTGTGTATTTGAAGAAGAATCCAAATACACATCCCCACCTTCATCCGAGGTGGATTTTTCCTCTGCAAAAGGAGCATCATCAGATCCCTTTCCTTTCTCATGAGCTTTAATATCAACAGATGACAGCTGAATTACCACAGTATTGAAGGCATTTAGATGCTCTGTCATCGAGTCTCCATCCTTCATCCTCAGGTTATACAACTTTTTCCGCAAGAACAACTTATTCACCAGAGAGTTAGATTGGTACAAAGTCCCAAGATTTTCCCACAAATTCTTTGTCATACCTTCCCCAAATACATTCAACAATATTGAATCTAGGACACACAACCGTATTGTGCTCTTAGCCTTCCGATCTAGTTTCTTCCAGTCTTCATCTGACATTGTCGTTGGTTTAGTACATGGATCTACCGCAATCCACTGGTCTTTATCCACCAACAGATCCTCCATCTTGAGCTTCCATAACTCAAAATTCTGACCATTAAATTTCTCGATCTCTATCTTCCCACCACTTGCCATCTTCTCTCACCGCAAGAATTGATCCCGCAGATCTCCCACTGAACAGGGTCTACCTTAGGCCCGACCAAAAAACCCTCAGTAGCAAAGGCATCCACTTGAAGCCGAAACAACTCTGATACCAAATGTAGGTTTTAACCCTGAATAGAAATTATCTACACACAAATCTTATAACAGAAAATAAACAATAGCGAGAGCATAAAACATAAAACAGATAAACACAGAGATTTTCCCCTGGATCCAAAATCGTGACGACTAGCTTGATTTTTCATTATATTCCTTTTAGTGTTACAACACATATATATACATGCCGAAGCATACATGAAACCTAATCCATTAACCCTGGATTAGAACATAACCATAGTTCCTTGAGCGGATCTACAAAAATACCAGCGGCCAAAAACCATCATACCCCAAAATCATGTGCAAAACCATGCACAAAACCATGGGCGCGGACTACCCACTGGAAATTAAGGACAAAATTTTTTTTGCAGGGGCACTGCCCTGAACCCCTTGCGCCCAGCGCAAAGGGGGAGCTATCGCCCCCCCTCTTACCACACCCCCCCCCCACCCATGCGTTCTTAGTCATGGAAATAATATAACACGTACCCAACAAGGGAATGTTATGGTATTTGGTGTATCATATCCCACTAAACTTTGTCCCAAATCCTAGGCCATAGAGACCTTAGGACCCCATGGATTGAGTTGCATGGCTATTCATTGCCTAACTACATTTTTTTTTCATTTACATATTTGGATTGAAAATAATTGTCATGAAGTATATCTGATAGCCTATGGATGTCTAAAAACATTATGGTTGTTTTTTTGCAAAATGGCCGAATAAATGGTTTTTAACTTAAGAAGGTTCTAAAATTTATTTAGCGAGCTAGGTGGAATTCCTTTACGCTTTTGACCATTTATAGAATTATTTGTTCCACATTGGGAAACTTAAATATATGTAATGAATAAGTTCGTATCTTTAACCCATTCCCTATAATATTTTCTACTACACCAATAACTAATATTTGCTACAAATGATAGAGAGCACCACCATCCCTTGATGTTCTTACCAAGAGTGCATTTGGACCACATCTTCATAAGGCATTGTTATTGATGCCTCCATACATTCACTAGTGCATCAAAGAGTGCAATAAATAACCCCTATATCTTATGGGATTGACCACTTTTTTCCTCATAGAAATTGTATAGCATGCATCTCTTGATGACATTATGAGAAATATTTATGACAACCTATATGTTAGCTTCCTTTTACAATGTCAGTTTTATTATATATTTTTTTAATTTATAAGTGTGGTGGTCACCTTATTTAATATAGACCTCTATTAATAAAACCAATCAATTCCAACTGGAAGAAAAGACAAGAGAGTGGGAACAATTTTTGAACGGTCACTCCAATAAAAATCAAGGAGATTGGAAATATTTTCTCTGGAAATGAACACGGTTAATTTCTTTTTCATCCTTGACCAAGAGTAATATTATGCCAATGATGGGGGATATTCATGATATGCTTGAAACAGAGTAAGAACTCTAGATAACCTATTGACCCACATATAGCTCACTTGTGTTAAAGGTTTCAAAGTTTGATATCCTTGTACTTTTCTTATGCTAAAGTAGGTGAGATCCAATTATTTTAAGTATTATGAATGATTGAATTCATTTTTATAGTTTACATTATTATTTGACACATAAACCTTTTTTTTTCAAAGATTCATACTTGAAATATTGTTATCATGATGGATGTTTTTACATAGTTTCAAGTTCCAAATATGAACAAATTTTGAACATGAAACTTGTGGTATAGATATAGTATACTTTGGCACACAATTTTTTTTTGGAAGGGGAAAATAATGCTTGGTTATCTCACAAATTAGTATGATATGTTATTGGTCCAACAAGAAAAATGGAAATAAGGAAAAATATTTATAATTACATAACTATATGGTAAATAGTAAATTTTTGACTACATGACAAAATGATATATTGTACGGTTATAGGGTAAGGTGATACTTTTTGATGTCAAGAGAGTGTGATAATATATAGTTAATGGCATTATGGTATAACCATGGGCTTGAATCTTGTGACAACATTTAATAAAAGTGTGACATGGTGGAAAGAAATGTGACATTACATCATGAGTTTACATTGGCATAAGGTATAACATTGAAATGTTTGAGGTATAATATGAAATTTTTGTGTGGTGAAAAGGTCGGCTTCACTACATTTCACAACCTTCAGTTTTACTAAGGCTTATCTCATTTCTTTCTGCTCTATTATCCTTCCCCCGCAACCAGACCATCTATCTACAATTTGAATCAGACCCCGCTCTATTCTCCTTCCCCACAGCTAGACCATCTATCTGCACCCATCTCCCACAGAGTCATTGACAGACTTAAGAATCTCTTATGAATCTTGTTCAATATCAATAATAGCGGAAATTTTTTATTAAATCAATATTGAAAAAGTATGAACCAAATAGGCGCCATTATTTCAGTTCAACGAATTGAAGAAGGATTGTTTCTATGTACATGAAAATTTTGTGCGCATAACTTGAAAACATCATTGAACTCTGCGCAGAGATGAAATCAAATCCTCTGCCATCGTAAACACTTGAGGGAGCTCCAAATTAAATGAACACAACCCTTTTTCGACATAAACCCCACCCATTCAAGTGTTGATACATTGATTTGCTAAGGCTACATCA
The DNA here is from genome assembly GCA_034641835.2 of Pinus albicaulis. Lineage (NCBI taxonomy): Eukaryota > Viridiplantae > Streptophyta > Pinopsida > Pinales > Pinaceae > Pinus > Pinus albicaulis. Next base: position 163,555,693 of record CM076583.1, on the reverse strand, counting down.
GAGGAGAAATTAATCTGATAGGGTCACATTAAAGGAAACATTAATCTGCTAGGGCCACATTGAAAGGCTAAGCGGAAAAAAGGTAATGTGGTTTCTCCATGCTTCAAAATTGTTCAGTTTGGTAATTTGTACATTTTTTATCAAAATATAAATGAAGTTGAATAAGAGCATCATGATGATTATATGACATGTGAATTATGCTACGACTCTTCTTTCTATTGATTACATGTACATATTTATGTAAATGGATTTTGAGTTAATTCAGGGTTTCATATTAATTCTGCAATTTGTGAATGATGATGTGATTCTTCCTTATTTTCTCTTATTTATTTATGTAATGTGCACAAATTATCTTTTGTTAAATATCTCATTTCCATTCCAAACTCATAACGTACAGTGGATTGGAAACCAACAACCATCCAATGAAGTTTGGGGAAAGTTGAGTAGTATTCTAGAAGCTTCTTTGGTGATGAAGATTATTTGTAAAAGACAACTAGAAATGTGATACAAAACCTAGTTTCCCTCATCGTAGATACCTATCCATAGGAGATTAGAGCAAGAATCTTAATATAGGAAGTTGAAAGGTTAGGAAAGGATATGAATAAGTTGAGTGTGCAACTTTAGAGCATATTAATATCATACATCATGCAAGAACTTATGATGAAAGTATGCAATGATGTGTAAAATTTTGGAAGATAAGAGTTCACCACCTACTATGCATCATTTAAAATATAGAAATGATCTGGTTTTGATCCCCCACTACAGACATAATATTTCAATGTGTATTAGATATTTTCCTCTTTTACATGCAGTTAGCAGTTTTTTTGTTAAAATATGATTATCATATGCATTAGAATTCACAAGATGAAACCAAGAGTTTGGAAATTGACCTGAAGAAGTTAGTTGTTAAATGGAAGAAAGTCGAGGATCTAGAAAAAAAGTTGGCTTCTCTGAACTCAAGAAATTATAAGATTAGAACAGAAAAAGAAAAAGAAACTATTGCAAATTCATTCATTTTCAAAGAAAACAAGGAAGCATAAAGAAAATTAGAAGATTTTAAAGAAGGTGATATTAGTGGCACAGTCGTTATCACTAGTTTTATCTTTCATATAAACAGTATCAACAACATTAGTCTATGATATTAACATACCTTTGGACACCATCCCACTAGTTAAGATCATTAGTTGACATTAAAGTTTCCTTTGAGTGGATTGCTAGAGTAGAGTTGGTAGCTACTAGCCCTTTTATAGGTAAGTTGTTTAATGAATTGTATACATGTTTGGAAATTTAAATGGTCATAATAAGGAAGTCCTGATTGGTTGGGGATTACACAGCTGCACCCCTACTATCATATGTATGCCCTCAATGAGAATAAGAATCCCCACCTTGCAAATTAAGTTAACATCACAAGTGAATGTATGATTGCTAGTATTTTTTGTCATACTTGTTCCTGTAATATTTCCAAATTTTCACATCACATTTGGAATATTAGAGTCCTTGATTTTCTTCATGAATTAAGTAAATAAAAGGGCATAGGGACCCACAATCCTCAATAAGAATAAATATCCACTTTATGTGTGTGAATGTGGATTAATTTAGCCTAGATCTGCAAAAGGAGATAGTTGAGCAACTACTAATGTGAATGAGATTGGAGATCATGTCTCATTTAATGAGAAAGATCATGGAGGGTTGATTTAGTAAACTAAGATCTTCAAGATGTCAAAAAAAGGATCATTTAGCATTCATGATCAAGTGATGGAGGAGCATGTGCAAATGAAGAGAACATGATGGAGGGGGTGTACATTGCACCTAGACTGTTTGGTTCATTTGGTCAAACAACACTGTCCCACTTGGAGGATCTTATCCACATGAGACAACGCAGTTGATATTAGGGCCAAGGTTTGAGGGGGCTCAATCATTATAAAGGAGATGAAGGCAAAGGTGAAAGGCATCTTGGATTATTTGATGTATGATATTTTGGATCTGGAATTTTCAAGTGACATTCCACTACATTCTTGGGCTATTTAGTAGAGATTGCAGGTGTTGTTTAGCACAGTGTGTTCCCGAGAGGGAATCCCACCTGTTTCTTTGAGTGATCTCTAAGGAAGAGGGTTGTACTTCAATATACATCAGGGTTTAATTTCCATTTCATTTTTCTAATTTCTTCAGAACATTCATAATCAGAAAAATGCAGTTTTCTGAAGATCAGTTTGGAAGGTGGAAGTTGCCTTCAGTACTTCAGCTGGAGAAAAAGGTGAGGGATTATTCCCATCACTTGAGCTTATAGATCAGCACTCCCAGAGCCACATTTCATATCTGGAATTAGGCCATAATTTATTAACCTCCTAGCAACAGTATTCCCTTTAGGAATAACACTGTCCATATTGTAGATCTGAAAGGAGGAAGGAAGTTGCTAATACTTCAGCTAGCAATCTAGTGGAGGATCATTCCTCCACATTTCCATCAGTATTACCATCAGCCTGGAGCTTATTGTAACATTTTTCAGCAGGAAGAAGGCCTCTCTTTCCCTCATAGCGTAGTTTTCAGAGGCAGTTGTGTTGCAGAATATGCAATCATCATTGGAGGAATGAGAAGCTAGATCGAGAGCTTCTAGATCATACAACTGAGGAAGAGATAAGACCTTCAAGCATAGATTTGATCTGATCACACATCTAAGACATCTATTATTCAGATCTAGCTTCAGATCTGTATTTCCCAGCAGATCAAGGATCAAACCCTAGGAGGTGATTTTTCCAAAGTTGCAGATTTGGAAAATCCTTTCTAGGTTATCTTGGGAATCCATCACATTGGCCAGATCTTGAATATTTGCATCATCAGAGCTCCAGTTTTGAGTAGATCCGAATTTCTCTTTTCAGCCTACAACCACATGTTTATGTCCTACTGAAGAGACAGTGTCGTATTTGCTACAGAGCCTCAACAACTACGTTGTACCTTCTTCATACATATTTTCAGGGTGATCGTAGATCATCTCTTTGGCTAGATCTACCTATATTTTGTACTTGTGTAACTGATTCTTCTCCAATATAATAAAATGCCTCAGATCTTTCAGCATATTCTTATTTGTACTTAGATTTATTGTTTATCTTGGTGTAAGTTCTTATATTGTGTGAAGTATTATTGCATTCTCACTTTTGGGATATTACAGTCCCCTTTTTTGGAATAGTCATTGTCTTTGGAGGATTTTTTGATTCAATGTGTTTGATAGGGACAACATATCCAGTTCACTTCATGATTTTCTTCAGATGCAAGCAAAGTTACTTGCAAGAGTTGGATTGATATACAAGCAACGTGATAAGAGCTTATGTTGTGGTTGGGTGAGGATTATACCACCTATATTTAGTTTATTCTAGGGGTTATCTTATCATGATGAGTTGATTTTACATAACACATATTTCTTCAATTTGGTCTATTGTTATGTTTGGCAAGAGAAAAGTTACAATTTGATTATTCACTCTTTTCCAACTTCTAAGCTTTCTTTTTTTTCTCCTACTAGTTTTCTGAGTTTGTAGTAGCAGTTTGATAGCTTGAGAGGTTAACAAGATCTTGAGTAATCACTGTGACCTATGCCCCTACCAACTACTTGGGGAAGATTTGTCTTGTTTCCTTCTAGAAATACTTGGTGGCATCTCTGAGATGTTTTATTTTCAGGAACTTCAGATTTTCTCTTTGCTTATGAAATTTGTTTTTAGGGCTTCTAATTAGCAAGACATAATCTTGTATTACCTTTCTAATTTTCTTCTCTTCCCTTTTATCCATTAAATTGGACCTTCCTTAGAGGATTACATCTTTATTCCCAGTGTTCCCAGTGGATTGGAAAATATTTGGAGAATCAAAGATACTTGTGACACTGTTTTTAATTAAGTCCACCTCCTGACATTGTTTTCTAGACCATCAGCTAAGTCTATATTGTGATTTTGGGAGGTTCCTTTCCATATTATTGTTCTATTAAGATCAGAAATGTTTTCCTTTCTACATATGTGAGGCATAAAAATGGAAAATTGACCTTACAAGATTTATGTAGATCTTGTTTCACCAAATTGATCTCCTCCTTCTAGCCTATCTCATTAATTGAAGGTGCTAAACACTATATATATGACGTAGCCCCAAACATAGATGATATTAGGCTAGTGAGATATTCAAATTTCCCCCTTCTATTGGTATGAAACTACATTCATGATGCCATAAAAATGTATCTGCTTTTAGTGTAGAGTTGTGCCCATATCAAGCAACCAAATGTCCATCACTAGATTTTTCTCGCTGGCCTCAAATGTTAGGAGGGGTTCAGCTGATCACCACCACATTGCTCCTCCCATGATGCCCTGGCTAAATATTCAGCTTTAGGAATTCTATACAGGACATTATTGTTGGTATTTGCATTGATACATTGGTGATGGAGATGAGGATGGCTCTACTCCCTCCTCTACATCTTACCTCTATATCTGGTATGGAGTATTGATTTCTACAATTTAAAATTTTTCTTCAAGATTCACCTTTTCTTTCAGTATTACTTCTATCTCTTTATCTTTTAGCTTTCAAGAATCAAGAGTAGTTTGAGAACTTCCACAATATTTATATGTCTCATTGTATTTTCTAGTCCCATTGGCTTACTGTTTACTATATCTTATATTCCCCCTACAAATTTTTTTAACGAAATAATTATGGTTCAGGTTTGATATGATGTTGATTGTGTTCTTAGTCACTGCATTTTTTTTTTTTAGAGAGGGGTGGGGGGGTGGATTAAAAAATGAAATTCATTGAATCTCACGCACTAGTGAATTTAACGGAAAATTAAATTAGCCAAGCAGGTTTTTATATAAAATTTGTGAAAAAATCATCAAGATTAATTTTTATTTATTTTAAAAAAATATAATAATATGTGCATATATTTATGTGTGTGCGTGCATTTATGTATGTATATATAAGCATGTTTTTTAACAATTTATGATGTTTAACATGTTTTAGTCTTGAGACATTTTTGGATCAAAGTTGAAGTTATAAAAAATATTTGTGTCTTTTGTTTGAATATATGGAGTTTATCAAAATATACTTAGTTCATTTTCCAAATGTAATGGGAAATGATATCTTATTTTTTGTCTCTAGTCCCTCATCTAACACTTCCTTGGCCTTCACACAACTTGAGAAGTCTAATATCTGAAGGTTGAATAGTCTCTTTTAAAATGAACAACACATGTTTGCAAATGATTCTTCCTCCTTTATTCCTTGAGAAACCTTCCTTAAATAGATTCATGGAGGAGGCTAGAGGATGGTTGTATATCTCTAATAAGTTCAAAATCTCCTAGTGCAAGAGAACTGATTCATTTAGTGTTTATTTCTTCAACGCATTCAATGTTGGTCTATGAAATGGGTCCTTAGTGAGATTAAAGGGTGGAAAATAGAGTTGTAACAACAACCCCTAATGTTTGAGGTAAGAAGAGGAACCAATGGTCGAAACACATTCTAATAAACATAAGTGGTGAGGAATTCCAAGGAAAGAGCTAAAGATCAAGGAACTAGTGAGTACTTACAATCGATTGTCAACAAATAGATAGGAATAATGATGCTTAGAAGAGAAAAAAAACATGGCTGCCAACATAATACACTGTGAATCCATGTAATAATATGCAAGACCATGGCCATGAAAAAAGTACACAACGGGTCCATGTCATGAAAATGATCATAGCCATGAGCAAATGCAATGTGGATATGTCATAATATACATCAAGAAGACAACTAATACCAATGGGAAGATGTAGTAATCGTAAGATAGTGATATACTCCATCACAAATTAGGAGGGGTAGCATGAGTGACGTGCCTCCAAAGCCCAAGTTCTTTGTTCCAACCTCGATGGTATGATTCTACATCATGTGAATGAATAAAATATTGGCATACAACAATTTATCAATTATCAACACTTAGTGCTATTCTTGCCTCTCCAAAATGGGAATTAAACATTTGTTGATCCACACTTAGAAGCTGAGAAAGATCATCTTGAGATCCTAAATATTGGGGATAAAAAACATGAAGGGAATCCCCATCAAAATCTGCACCAAGTGGCCACCATATCAGAGGGTTAATAATCATTATAGAGCCCAGGTGTACGTATGAATATAATCCATGTAATGAATGTTTGTGGACACTTGGAGGACCATTAATCAAAACAAAATCCTTATCATGCAAATCTATTTAAGTTAATCTCTAGGAAAATTTTTCCTCGCTTGAAACATTTGAAGCCCTAAGAAGGCAAGCCATTGAACCACTTTCTTAGCAGATCTTGCATTTCCACTATCATTTCCTATTTCATTCATAAATATATTTATTTTAGAATCACAACGAGTAAGTACCAAATCGTCCAAACATGCACTAAAAGCATCTAAGGATAAAAATTCAATCAAAAAACGTTCAACTGAATTCAAGCACTTCACTGCTACTCCTGAACCTTTGCACTTAACAATTGCATTACAAATTTGAGTAAGAAAACTCAACAATTGTGTTTTATCACCATTGAATAATATAATATCACTATTTCTTATGAGAATCCCATTCTCCGCACAGTTCAAATCAAGAGGTAAGTCCATCTGAAGAAGTTGCCTAGTTGTCCAAAATGGCCCTCCATCATGCATTTTAGTGACTGCTGGTTCATGAAAGTTTCCATAAGTCCACATTGATAGTTGATTCAGTGTAGTTTTATCCAACATAGATTTGATATATTATCATGTAATCAAATTTTGGAGGCCCATGTGTAACCATAGTTTTAAAAACACACAACCCAAGATCACCTTGAGTCGACTACTAACTGGGAAAGTTAATCATCCCACAAGTAATGCGACCACTCTTTATAAGGATCTGGAAAGGGAACCGTAGATAAGAAAGCATTCTCTTCATATATAGTTCATATCCCTTGTCTGCCATTTGATAATGAAACTTCAAAGCTTATAAGATCTTTTTCTCTTTTATTAGCCCATAAATTATGGTACTGTATGTAATTATGTTAGGCATGCAGTCATTCTCATTCATTTCTTCAAGGAGAAGGAAATCTTCATCCAATTTCCCTCCCTTGCAATATCCATTGACCAATGCATTATAGGTCACTACAGTAAGCTTTATTCCACTCATTAAAGCTTCACTGAAAATCTTTTTAGCCTCATCTAATCTACCTATTTTGCAGAAATTGTCTACTAGCAAGGTGTAAGTATTAAAATTTGTCTTACAACCCATACTTTTAATTATACTCAACCACTCCAGGGCTTCTTTAATGCACAATTTTTATGTATTAGAAAGGTAAATTTAGAAATTATTTTATTTTTCATTTTGTGTTTTCAAGTTAGATATTGTTTTCAAGTTTTCACATTTCTGATTTTATTGCAATGTGGTAGACTTATCATGATAGTACAGGAACAACCCTAGGACAGGAAAGGGGCCAGCCAAAGAACATGTAAAGTGCCAGCCTTGCTCTATCTTCAGGTATTTTATTTCTTTACATAATTGAAATAATGTTAATTTTGTTCAAATATGTAGCCGGATGGCCATGGTGCGCCTGATGATTCCCTCAACGAGGAAGATTTTTCTTCATCCCCATGTCCATTGCCGTTGCTACAAAAAAATTCGTGAAAAGCAACAATGGAACTTGAGTGTTTGCTAGATGTTGTGCCTCAAACACCTGAATAAGGAAAAAATATAAGAAAACTTATGACCCAGATAGAAACATATAAGTTAATAATAAAAAATCAAAAGGATATTTTTTTTGTTCTACATGAGATAATTGTGATAGTCTGATTTTTTATTTTTACATTAGCTAAACTAACAAAAAAATTATTTTGTATGTAGCATTTTCGAATACCTGCTGCCCCTGGTGTTGGTGGTAGTGGGACATAAAGGTAAGAAATTACCGAGGAACCCTCTATTACACCTTCTACGCCTTTAGGTGGCAGCCAAGAAATGCACCCTTCCTAAGAAGACAAACAACCAACCGCTGAACGTGTTGGCAGTGATGAGGCTGGCATGGCCAACTATATTATTGCATTTTTTGGAGCTACACATGTCACCTCCAAGGGGACCATTCAAGGCACGTTTTTGGTAAAAAATGATGGTGTTCCTATAAAGCAAGTACAACTCCCAGGTAAGTTTTAATATTTTAACTATTTCATGTACTCTATCTAAAACATATTTTATCATGATTTTTATTTTTACATTAATGATAATACATTTTTTCTGTGTAGGAAAAAATGATTTATACAGGTTTTTAGAGAGCGAGTTGGTAATTTTTGGCCCAACCATACACATGAGGTGGAATTCCCATAATTCCAACCTGGAAAAAGAACTTCTAGATTATCTAGAAGGCCTTTTTTGGGTGGGCACATTTGATAGAACATCGGTCGCTCGGGTAGTTGGAAAATATCTGAAACATACCAGGGACACCTATAGGACACACTTATAAATTAAATCTAGATATGAGCATCCTATCACAGTTCTAGATAGGGAGTGGAGAGCACTCATCGATGAGGGAAAAGATAAAAAGGCCAAGAAAGAAGGAAAAATGCTAACTGGATCCGCAAGGTAAATTACAACATTAATTAAATAGCTTTAATTTTCTCTATGTATAAATGAAAAGTGTGTTACATCATATCTGACTGCAAGCTTTTGATGATAGTTTGCATGACACCTCAAAGGCAACCAAAGCTAGGATTGAAAAAAAGGCCATCACAAGCTAGGCCAGGGCAACTACTGGAAATTAGCCGCAAGAATTCTAAATAGCTAAAAATCTTATAATTAATTGTATCACCTTCCAACATTTTGGTAATCCCATCAAATAAATTAAAAATACAAAATCATATGTAATGTAGGGTGATGACTTTGGAATGGAAACCACAGAGGAAGACAGAGAGATCGCTTTCCATTCTGGCTATCAAGCCGTAGTTTAACATCGTAGAAGCTTAGGATAGGTCCCAAGATCTAGAATGCCTGATAAGGTAAAATGTTAACCTTTCAATATGTTTGTTTTCGTCCATAAATTTAATGTCTAAAAACTTTGTTTAAATCAAGGGAGAAACACTTTCAACGAGCCAAATAACCCAATTGTATAGAAATGCATTGAGAATGAAATATTTCCAAAATTACATGGTCCTCACGTGCAACCTGATCATTATAGTGGGAACCAGGCTGGAAATGCTACTATCAGTGAGGGCCATGATGGTAATTAATTTCCACTTATAATTTTTTCTAATTATACCTTGATGGTTGTATGCTACTATCAGTGAGGGTCATGACGGTAATTAATTTCCACTTATAATTTTTTCTAATTATACCTTGATGGTTGTGTCCTTATAACATTTTTTGTTTAAATGATAGAGAATTTTGTACTCGAACATCCTACCACCAGAGAGGAATGAAGGGCAACGGTTCCAATGGTGACAACTGGTGCACTAGGTAAATAATCTCATTGCAATTTTTTTTATTAATATTACTGAACTAGTTCAATGATATTTAAAAGGTGATAATTAAAATTTAATATTATCTATTTTTGTGGGCAATGCCCCATCACTACATGAGACCAGCCATCGTGAGTACGCAACTAGGTTAGCTGTGTAGGAAAGGCATGAAACAGAAGTAGAGCACAATGATGTTGATGATGTAGTTAGGAGTTTTAGAAGTAGGAATAAGAAAAAGAAAATCTGATAATGTAAAATATTATATTATTATAAGACAAATGTTACCATACTTGGAACCTTTTTTTGGTTATATAAAAACTCATTTATCATACTATTTTTATGTCAAGAACTTTCAATGTTTTCTCTTGTACTTTTTGTTTTATTGTTTTTTAATTAGTTATTGAATAGTTTTTTTCTTCTCATGTAAGTAAAAAATGAAATATAGATTGGGTATTGGGGAATTGAGAGTGATGTGAGGGGGGGGAGGGGCCATAATACCCTCCCATAAGAGCTTCCACCTTCATGTGGTTGGCCCTTTTTAGCAGAGAATAATTTATTGGAGCGATTTAATCTTGGAGCAAACCTCCCTCGATCCAACATAGCAACAAAAAAGTCACTGTTGACTTAGTTGCTACTCTTTCAGGTCGTGGGAGGCTTGTTCCAAGTTCAGGCGACTCCAATAAATTTTTCTTGAAATGAAGAGGAGATTTTTCAGGTATGTTTTGACATTGTCAGCATATGTTCTAACATTATCATAAGGATGCATCTTAGAGTAAAAAATACTACATGAATTACTTGTATTTATTGTATAGATAATTATGGATTTTGAATGACTTGAAAATGCAGGTACAAATCCTCTTGCATCATGAGCAATACAACTTGTCAACCAAGTTCATGTCCAAGATCTTTTTGGTTGTGCACTTGACCAGGTTTGTAGTGTCACATTTTGTAATTTCCTTTACAATTCATAATTCAACATGAAGCTTGTTCATGATTATTATCTGTTTTTTTGTATGTGTTTTTTCCTCTATTTGATTGTAAGTTTGAATATGATTTTAAACATTGAAACTTTTTTTTTAATAATATTTTTATACTTACTTGTTCCAGTTATGGTGATATAACCACCCTTGTATCGTATCCATCTTATTATATTCCCTTGGGTTGTAGTTAGGTACAAATGAACTCCAACCAGTTCCAATTCCCTCACATTCCTCTTGGCCAACAACATAAATTTAATATATGTGGGTTACCTAGCCCAATGACCCCTTTTGTAGTAGAAGGAGTGCCCCTGTTCCGGTAATTATAAATATGCTATATTAGCCTAGGAGTGGACCTAAAGTATTTGTAGCCAATTTCTCCCTACCACCATTTTCTGGAAGTCTATTTTGTTAGGTCATAAACTCCCTTGGGTCATTTATTTCCAAAAAGCATTCCAATTATTTGGAGTTGAAATCTTATATCTCATATGGAAAAAAAAAAAATATTAAATACAAGTTTATTTAAAAATGCTTAAAATTGCAGCAAATTTACTTGGTATGGTGGTGTTATAATATATGTCAAGTTTGCAACCTTCATTTGTATGTCCACGTGTAGGTTAGAAAGTTGGACCTAGATCTAACAAATTACATTGATTCCTTGAGTTTTTTCTAGGGGTTACTCCATGTACGTAAAATGATTTCCACCCAGGATTCAAATCTCCCCACTCAGCCCAGCCTTGCAAGGTTGAAGGGTTCACCCAACACAAGGTTTATTGTACTAAGTGAACACAATGAGATCTACAGATAACCTCCTCCTCATTCAAATGATGATAAATTCTCTTGAAGATCACATCTCCATTTTTGCTAGGTTGACCTATTTTTGTGATCACTTAGACACTAATAAAATTATCTTATTGCATCTTATATTATCTTCTCACGCTCATCATCCTAGAAGGGGATAAGCCACCGACCAATAGAATGATGGATAGGACACTTGTCACCCCCAACTAGGGGGGCTGACAATGAAGGATTGGGGGAAAACCCCAAAAATAAGGATGTCTTTATGATGGAAAATTAGCCTGGATTTTTCCTACAAACATCCATCTATCATCACTAACTATTTATTCTACGCAAGGTATCTAAATTCGCTCTACCGATTCATTTTAATGCCAAGAATTCACTACATGAAAAAAAATAATTGCTATTTTTTTTCGAGTTAGGATACATTTTATAACGTTAAAAAGTTGGTATTGGTTATACGTCCATAGTGTTGCATATTTTCTATTTGAATTACATCAATATTTATAATAATTATGTTTATGTTTGTTTTTGTAATCTCTCTGTGTGTATGTGTGTTGGCTCACACACAGACACAACATTGAGCTGTCAAAGATGAATCTCAAAGGTGCTTTTCAAAATACAAGCGCACATTGGCATTATTGAGCCAAAAATGCCTGCATATTTCCTTCTCATGAACAAGTCTCAATGTGGAAAATCCATGAAATATAATTATGTCAACTTTTTCACGTAATTCTTTGACATTTTTCCAAAAAAACACATTGCCATGTGCTCTTGTTTTCTCATTTTTATAAGCAAGGAAATGGGAGCATGTTATACTATTGATGGCGAAGGTTGTTGTGTATACCTATAAGTTTCCTCCTATGGGTCAAGGCCTACTAATTATATCTTGTCATCGAAAAACCTCAGAGATAGGTCACTGAAAATCTCAGAGAAGATGTACCAAAATCTCTGTTTGTAGACTGTTTGAAGATCACAATCTCAATTTGCAGTGAAGAACAATAATATATTCATTGGCATGTGGAACACCCACATGGAAGATAACATGTCATTTTTATTTGGTTCATGATGTTGTGGCATTGAATTAGAATGATGTGGCACACCTATGTGGTAGATGGTGTATCATCATGACATGGCTCATTCATGATGTGGTGATGACATGGTGAAACCATTGCACTAACGGTGCCCTGACATGGAGAGGAAGTGGAAGTTGATGTGGAGCGCATGTCGAGGAATTGATTCTGAGAAATTTGGAATCCAGTATTTGGCCTATCTCCCAATACTAATATAACCTAAAAATTTTCAGTTATATTAATTGTAGCTACAAATCCAAAAGAAACCTAAGACAGTATGAAATGCTTGCAGCGTCCTAATTATGTAGCTATCATGTGATATTGTTATGCATTATGTTGTTAGAAGAATTTATAAAAAATGATAATAAATGAAAATAGGCTATCCCAGTTGGGCATGATGTCAAGGTGTTGCCATGGTGTATTCATGCTTGGGCATGATGTCAAGTATTAGTCTAAATTCAACATTAAACATGGTGTATTTTTTAATCGACATAAATATTTGGTGGATACCCTAGATTCTTCTAGAATGAGTTACAACCCAAAAAATTAATCTTGATCTCTTCTTCTTGATATGATGAAGAAGCGAGGTTCCCAAGAATTCTTCAAGTGTAGAATTATTCAAGAGACATTCTCAAGGTGACTAACTGTAGCTTGTTTTGAATATGAATGTAGATGTCGCTACAATGTTTCAAGCTATTAGCTTCAAAATTTCCTTATTCTCAAATCAACAGGTCTAGGGCCTATTTCTTTAGATATTTGAAGCCCTCTTAGAGATTTCATACTTTGTAGGACTTCTTCTTCCATTTTTTAGCTTTTGAAGTAGATCCAGCTCAACCTTCAACCTTTCAATAGGGCTTAACGTAGTCACTAGAGAAAAGGACTTGAAGGCTTCCAATATGAAATTCTGGAATAGGCATATTTGAGATATCTTCCCTCAAACTAGTCCTTCACATTATTTAGTGTATAAGCCTTCACATTATTCAAACTAGGATAGTTATTTTTTTCCCTCCTTCTGTTCACCTGTTCCATTCATCACAAATGACAGACATTTGGACGAAGGGAGTAGCATGCCAATTTATATTTCACTACTTTTTTCCCTTATTGTCAGTTGTTATTTGTTTACATAATTCTCCCAATGGTTCCTTGTGCTCACAATCCACAGGTTTACATCCAAAAAAGGAGAAATGGAAGGAAATTTTATATCAATTTAAGGTAAGATGGGTGCCACTTTATTTGTTTTTCTTAGAACTGACCATATTCCACTTCTTTGGCTTTCTTATCAATTTATCTATGTTAAATGTGGATAGGTGAAAAATCACTATCCCTTATTTGACATCACCTATCAAGGTTTTGCATGTGGTGAAACTGTATTTTCTACTGATTCTTTCAAGTATATGATTGTCACAGACCTTGGATTGATGTCCTTATAGCTTCAAAGGTCCTTATGCAAAACTGATAGCTATAAGCAAGTCACCGTTTCTTTCTAGCTTCAACATTTGATTGATGACTATATCGCTTCAGGTCTATTTTCCTTGGATCTTTCAAACTTCACGACAGTGATCAAATATATATGAGATTGGTGACTACCACATGTACTTGGTCACCACCGTTGGGAAAAATACTGAGAGGGGGGGTGAATCAGTATTTAGGACTTACTCAAAACTTTTTATTTTTCCATGCTCTAAAACCCATACGCTACTTTGCTGAAGCCAACTAGCGTATACACGCGGATATCCTTCATAAAACTCGCGTATATACAGAGATCTTATTATGCCATTAATTCTTTACTTATATCTATGCAACATTCATTCTTCTGATGATTAGATAACAGTAAGCATGTGCAGTAATAACAGAATAAACCATCACACATAAGCATCACACAAGAACACCAGGATTTAAGGTGGAAACCCAAGTCGGGAGAAAACCACCGCTGTCGTCGTCTCAGTCTTCAATATTGATTATATAAAGAAAACATGTTACAACCATGTACTGGCGCAGACTCATACCAGCACGCAGGCACCCACCTGCAGAAGGCTACAACCTTCTCTCGTTTACCAGCCTCTCCTGGAAGGGAGCTACAACCCCCTGCTCTCATTTACCAGCGTCTCCTGGAAGGGAGCTACGACCCCCTGCTCTCGTTTACTAGCCTCTCCTGGAAGGGAGCTACGACCCCTTGCTCTCGTTTACCAGCCTCTCCTGGAAGGGAGCTACAACCCCCTACTCTCATTTACGAGCCTCTCCTGGAAGGGAGCTACAACCCCCTGAATGAAGGCTACAACCCTCACCACCACCATGGACC